>PVJS01029245.1:0-24918 GCA_004027185.1 Glis glis
ACTGTGATTATCCTTTGATTCCTTTCGTGATTGCTGGCAAAGATACTGATTCTGTCCAATGACCAGCCAGGCACCACACTAGGCTCTGGGCATCCACAGAACTACTGTGGAAAAGGCTGACTGCTGAGAGAAAATGCAAAAAGCAAAGAGCCCAAGGACTCAGGACCTCCACAGAGAAATGTCTGAAGAACCCAGGGTCGAGTGACCTGATTTCTAACAAAACATGTTCAGAGCCCTTTGGTAATAACTTTTTATTTTTATTTATTTTTAATTAATTATTTTATTTATTTGCTTATTTAATTTGTGGTACTTGGGATTAAACCCATGGGTAGTCTGCCTCTGAGCTACACCCCCCAGCCCTATTTTATTTTTAATTTTTGAAACAGGGCCTCGCTAAGTTGCTGAGACTGGCCTCGAACTTGTGATCCTCCTGTCTCAGCCACAAAGTACTGGGATTACAGGTGTGCGCCACCACACCCGGCTGGTTAAAGATTTTAAAAAGGAAGATTGTGAAGATTCAGTGAAGACCTGTAACTGTCTGACTCCCACAGATGGAAACGTTCTCTGACCAGAGGCTACTTACTTCTGCAGTGCTTCCCATCCTCAGCGAGCCTGAATCCCTCCAAGCACTTGCAGATGTATGATTCATCACTGTTCACACAAATGTGTTCGCAGCCATGGTCTACATCTCGGCAGACATCTTTCCCTGAGGAAAGCAGAGCCAGTTAAAACAACTGCACCAACGTAAATTTCACACGGACTTGTAGGATCCATCTATCTCAGCCACTGCACTCTAGAGCCAGTTAAGGTAAAATTGGGGGTGAGGTTTAGCTGCTCTAATTTCAGGCAGACCCCTGGAAGTTTCTCGCTATCGTCACCATCAGCATTTGCCAGCGCCCACGCCAGTGTCTCATCCAAATGCCATCCATCACCAGCTCTTGGCAGACGTGGCTTCTGGTATCATAATGGAAACACACTGGTGTGGTGACTGAAGAGATTAAACTTCAATTTAGATTAGCAGCACGGAAATCTAATTTTGGCTTTGTCCCTGACATAATATATGACTTAGGAGAATCACTTAACCTCTTGGAGTCTTAGCTTTCCTGTCTAAAAACGAGAATAGTGATTCCAGTTACTCATCTTTTCTTCAAATAGTGTCGACTGAGGCGCTCTTGGTGAAGTGCTTTGAGAAGCTTGAGAAAGAGATGACTGATAGGGACAGGAATCATTTCTCAGGGTCACACACTCCCCTTTGATAGCAAGGTATGTTTTGAGTTGTACAGCAGCAGTGAAGGCACCCTAGGCAGGTCCCATCTAAGAGGCTTGCTTTCTGAAGTATGAGAGGGACCACATCACAAGGCGGCCTCTACGAGGGATTTGTGCTACCAGAAATCACAACAACAGCATTATTAAAGGTAAAGAAACAGAGGCTGGGAGAGCTTAAACTACTTTACTTTCCCAGCTAATAAATAGCAGAGCAACAAGTTGATTGGTTCTTGGATTTCTAACTGTACATCTTTCCACTAGAGGCTAAATCACTTGGGTCTTTTTTTTTTTTTTTGGTACTGGGGATTAAACCCAGGGGCATTCTATCTCCAAGCTACACCCCCAGCCTTATTTATTATTTTATTTTGAAGCAGAGTATTTCTAAGTTGCTGAGGCTGTCCTCGAACCTATAATCCTCCCATCTAAGCCTCCCAAGTGCTGGGATCACATGTGCTACTGTGCTCAGCCACTGTGCTCAGCTTTATAGTTTGGATCTTAAATATTCCCTGCCTTGAAGCCCATGTGTTGACCTTCCTCGCTCTCTGTTTCTGGCCTCTGTGAGGTGAGAAGCTTTGCTCCACCGGTGCCATGATGGTCTGCCTTGCCACAACCCCAAAGCATTGGAGCCAACCAACTATGGACTGAAACCTCTGAAACTGAGCAAAAGTAAATCTTTCTTCCTTTTACGTTTCCTCTCAGGTATTTTGTCACAGTGACAGAAAGCTAACATATTACCGTTCTTGTGACAAAGCATGTAAAGGAGCAGCTTCAGTTAGCTCTGGCATTGACTTTTTTTTTTTTGCTTATATTTGTTTAATTGACTTTATTCATTTATTTAGGTGCTGGGGACTCAACCCTGAGCTTCAAACATGCTAAACACACGTTCTACACTTAGCTACATCCCCAGCTCTAGGCTTTTTTTTTTTTGGACAGTTTTAAATTGACAGAAAAATTGAGAAAACAGTACAGAGAATTCCCATATGCCCCACACCCAGTTTCCCTGTTATTATTATAATAATTATATTATAACTATATTATAATAATTATTATTATTCCCTGATATTATTAACATCTTAAATGGTACAGTTGTTAAAATTAATGAACCCACATCAATATATGCTTTATTTTGAAACCGGGTCTCACGAAGTTGCGGAGGGCCTCACTAAGGGGAGAGAGAGAGAGGGAGAGCTGAGGCTGGCCGCGAACCCGGATCCTCCGGTCTCCGCCTCCCAAAGTACCGGGATTATAAGCGTGCGCCACCATGCCCGGCCTCAATATATGAATAGTAACTAAAGTCCTTAGTTTACTTACATTTACTTAGTGTTTACCTACTATCCTTCTATTCTAGGATCCCATCCAGGATTCCATGTTACATTTGACTGTGTGGCACTGCCTTCTGTGTAAGTGACTTATACACGGGTCAGGACAATGGCTTTCAGGCTGTGGTCTGACTCATAGTAACATGAGTCAACTTCAGCAAACTTACTTCTGCAGGTTTTCCCGTCGTCACGGAGTGTATATCCTTCAAAGCACTGGCACACAAATGAGTCTTTACTGCTTACACATGAATGTTCACAGCCATGGTCCCCCAAAGCACATGAGTCCAATTCTGAGAATCAAGTGGAATTGCAGAAACAGAAGATGACTCATAAGTTAATGACTTATTCATTCATAAAAGACATTTCCAACACCTTAAATTAAAACAGTGCCTTTCCCTACAGTGCACATTTCAGAATAAAAAGCATGTCTATGAACAAAAATTCTTAATATACACAGAGCTTATACAAATAAAACAGTACACATCATCTCCATAGGAAAAACAAACAAAATGTATGAAAATATGATTTTTTTTTTGCGGTACCGGGGATTGAACCCAGGGGCGTTCTACCTCCGCGCTACACCCCCGGCCCTATTTTTTATACTTTATTTTGAAACCAGGTCTCACGAAGTTGCAGAGGGCCTCGCTAAGTAGAGAGAGAGAGAGAGAGAGAGAGAGAGAGAGATAGGGAGAGAGAGAGAGAGAGAGAGCTGAGGCTGGCCGCGAACCCGGATCCTCCGGTTTCCGCCTCCCAAAGTACTGGGATTACAAGCGTGCACCACCATGCCCGGCCGAAAATATGATTTTTTAAAGCAGAGATATAAGTGGTCTATAAATATTAGAAAATAAGTTTAGCTTTGTTGACTATCATATAATATCAACTTACTTATATAACTTTGCATTTTACTTACATAAATTTGCATCACATAATCCATTCATTTATTTCTTCAATCAACAGATATTTTGTGAGGCCACTAGCTAGTGTTCTAGGCTTCGGGGACAGAAAAATGAATACGACAAAATTCTGCTTTTGTGAAGCTTTACCTTTGGCAGTGGGCATAAGAGGAAGTGGGGAAGACAACCAATAGACAAATATAGGATATATTAGCTGAGGAAAAAGTTCTATAGAGAAAAATGCAGGATACAGGGGACAGAGAGTGGCCAGTAGTTTGGGGTTTATCATTGTACATGGTGCAGTTGGATAAGGTGGCACTGAATAGAGTCCCATAGAAAGAGAGGAAGTGAGTGGTGGTGTTTGGGAAAGAGAAAGAGCACTGTAGGAGAGAAGAAGAGCATTGGCACACTGCAGAGGCAGGAGGCCTTCAGCATGTAGGAAAGGCAGGAGACCAGGGCAACTGAAGCAAGCCGGGACCTGGCAAGGGGGAGCCAGTGAGGGGCGGGGGCTGCACAAGGGGACTCTAGGGCAGGGCAGGGCAAGGAGGGCAGTCACTGGAGGGTTTTGATCAACAAAGCTGATGTAGGATAGAAGAAATAAATAGGTAGAAAGAAGGCAGATAGGAGGGACAAGGACAATCTGACTTTAATATAAGAACCCAGTGCTAATGTTCCTCAACTGTTGCTCCCCAAACTAGCTCTCTTTCCGAGGCCTATTTCTCCCAAATTCCTGGGAAATCTGTAGATCCTAGAGTTAACCAGAAAAAAACTATAATTGCCCTAGGCACTGGTAACAAGACAGATATCTTGAGAAACCTCTAATTTAGGGGACTCACCAGCTGATCTATTGATCAGATAATGGAGACCTGCATCAGCCTGAGGACCCTAAGGACGACCAGACCACTGGACTCCCAGAAACTGCCTCGAGGCTACAAGGCTACTGGACTGAGGCCATCCTCACAGACCTTCCCATATCCACCCTTCACCATATTTCCTCTAAAAGAAGAGCCATGAACCCCCCAAATGCCTCTCCCTCTTGAGATAGTCCACATTCTCCCTTGAATGCATACTTCCTACTTTCCTAAATAAACCTCTGTGTATGTCTCTGGTGCATGCTGAAATTCTTTTCCGTCATGTGAGCCAAGGACCCTCCTGGTCCTGAGGTGGGTCTCCCTCTTTGGGAACTCCTTGGACCCTTCATGGAATCAACCCTCCTTCTGTGATAAAGCCACATGATCTGACTTGAATTCAAAAGGCCCGCTCTGCAAGAATGGCACGAGGGGAAGGATGGCTCATGAAGAGCCGGGAGCAGCCTACTGTAGTGACCCTGGTGGCCCAGACCAGGCTGCTGGGAGGTGGTCAGAGTGTGGCTGTGTTTTGGAGGTAGAGTCTATAGATTTGTGGTGGATTGATACACAGAACATTTTGACATGGATAGGACAAGAGAGTCAAGGGTGACTCCAAGGTCACTGGGCTAAGCCACTGAAGGATGACATTGCTATCTATAGGACTGGGTGGCCTCTGGGGGACCAGAAGATGTGTGCACCTGTGAAATCCAGGCTGGCATTTTAAAAGCTTAATACTGAGGACAGGTAGGCAGTGACTTTTTATAAGAACCACACACACTTCTGAGAATTAATTCAAACATTTCAGAGTGAGTAGAGTTTTTATAATGGATGTGCACTGGTGTGGTCAAATAAAGGCTATGGCTGAGCACGATGGTGGATGCCTGTAATCCCAGTTACTTGGAAGGCTGAGACTGGAGGATCACCGCTTTGCGGCCAGCCTCAGCTACTTAGTGTGACCCTCAGCAACTTAGCGAGTCCCCGTTTCAAAATAAAAAATAAAAAGGGCTGGAGGTATAGCTCAGCGACAGAATAAACCTAAGTTCAATTCCCCAGTACTGAAAAAATAAATAAATAAGAAGGGTTCAGGGTGTAGCTCAGAGGCAGATTGCCTTTGGGTTCAATCCCCAGTACCAACCAACCAACCAACAAATAAATAATGAATGAATGAATGAAGGCTCCAAAGCACATAATGACTTTTATAATCAGGCACAAATCATCTACTTCTATTGCAAAGCCCTTCTGCAGTATTTCTCCTTGGAGAGGAGTCCCCAGAGCCAGCCCTGTGGGTCAGTGAAGCAGATGTTCTAAGGTTTGGGAAGACTAATAACGGCTTGCCAAGACCAGTTGTTAATAAGTGGAAGAACCAGACTAAGAATACTATCTTATGGTAATAAATGTTATGTTTTTTTTTCAGACTATATGGCATTGCTGTATTCTAAAGTAAGCTTTCCAACACAAAAGGAATTTTGCCTCTCTCATTGTGCAGAAACTCTGCCAAAATCTTGGAACAATGGGAAAATGTTGTTAGCTGAATTTATAACCACAGAAGAGATTCAAACCAGAGCTGGACCCTCCAGTTTGCTCTGAAGATGACTTACTTCTCTGGGCACGTTCTGGACTCATCACTAATGTAGCACATTCCCTGATGGTGCGGGGAGTTCCTCACGTAGTGGAAAGTACGATTTGAGTGATCCCTAACATAGACTCTGGCTGGCTCGCTGTGGAGGCAAGCTTTCCCCACCCTCCAAGCCATGATTTTATAATAAGAAGACTCCATGTTCCAAGGTCATAAAATAACTATAGTTCTTTCAGGCCAGCCCTGCCAAGGCATAATCCAACAGACCCCTCGTAGCACACCTCCCTCCTCGGGCTCCCCTGCGCCTGCCCTCATAGTCCAGCTCAGGCTTTCCTCTTGAAGAGTGGTGGCGTCTCCCCCAGCACCCTCAAGGGCCATGGAGCCCCAGGCTTTCCTGAGTCCGGGTGACCCAAGCCTGCATCTGGCAGAAGGGTGCTGCTTGGTTTCATCAGCAGGCAGCAGAGGGAGAAGCCCTGTATTTGCCCGTGGACCATGTCTTCGCCTCGGTTGCAGGCTGTCCCAGGAGCTCCCAACTCCTGGGCTTTCAAACTAGTTGCAGTTTGGCATTTCTGTTGTTTGCCTGCTTTAAAAACATGTGAAGAGGGCTGGGGATGTAGCTCAGTGGTAGAGTGCTTGCCTAGCTAGCATGCACAAAGCCCTGGGTTTTCCATCCCCAGCATTGCAAGGAAAAAAAAAAGAACATGTGGAGAGGTTTTACTTTTCTCCCTCCCCCCCCAATCCCCTAGAGCACTTGATCTAGAGAGAGTGGAGAGAGTGTGTTCTCAACATAGAGGATCTTTGGAACCTCCTGCAGAGATGATTGCTTAAGGCAAAAGAAGCACATGATTCCAAAGGCAAACCCACTAGACTGCATGCTTGCCTAGGGAGGCGTGTCTGGCAGTATCTACCAAGTTACAAAATGCACCTTTAACCTTGCAGCTTCACTTCTGCAACTCTCTCTGACAGATATCCTTGCACCATCTGAAGGAATGTATTTTCCAAAGTGATTCATGGCAGCACTTTTGTAATAGTGAAAAATGGGAAGCAACCCAAGTGCCCAGCAACAGGGGACTGGTTGAATAAATAGTCCATGCAATGAAACATTATGCAGCTGTAAAAAGAACGAGGAACACACACACAAATTAAGTCTTATGGGAAACAAAGGGTTTACAGTTAAAATAAGCCTCTCTGTCATCCTTGACATCCAATACCATTTTTTTGTGTGCGTGTGGTGCTAGGGATTAAACCCAGGGGCATTCTACCACTGAGCTACACCCCCAGCCCTATTTTATTTTTTATTTGGAAACAGGGTCTTGCTAAGTTGCTGAGAGCCTCATTAAGTTGCTGAGGCTGGTTTTGAACCTGCAAACCTCCTGTATCAGCCTCCCAAGTACTGGGGTTACAGGCATGCGCCACCACACCTGGCTCCAATATCATCATTTTTCAAGACTACACTGTAATTTGTTTAACCAGTCTCTTATTTGGTGGGCATTTTGGTGGTTCCTAGTCTTTTGTTGTTATAAACACTGTTTTGGTGGACATTTTTGCTCATGTAGTTTTGCATACAGTGTGAAGGCATATCTGAAACATACACACCCAGAAGCGGAATTGCCTAATCAAGGGTCTGAACACTTAAAAGCTGATAAATATTTCTTTTCCTTTTTAGTACTGGGGACTGAAACAAGGGGCAGTCTACCTCTGGCTACATCCCCAGTCATTTTTTATTTTGAAATGGGGTCTAAGTTGTCTTGCTAAATTGCTGAGGCTGGCCTCCAGCCTGCAGTCCTCCTGTCTCAGCCTCCCATATACTGGGATTATAGGCATGCACCACCACACCCAGCTAAGCTGATAAATATTTCTAAGACATTCTCCAAAGTAACTTCAATCTCTACCCTCACCAACAATGTAAAATAGTCTCTGTCCTGGTTTCTGGAGTGCTGCAGGGTGTTTGGTTTTTAAAGCCCTACAGATGATTCTGTTAAACCACCCAGGGCGAGACACTGGCTGCGGACCCAGATCTTATGTTCAGAGACATTCCCAAGTGTCCCAAGTGTCTGCCTCCACCATCATGAAGCAAACACCCTCATCTTCTCTTGGGCAGTTGCATTGACTACTATCCCATCTCCACATCCCCACTCTGACTCTCTCTAGTTGTCCTCCCTGCAGAGGCCCCGGTGCTCTTTGTAAGATGCAAATCTGCTCACATCACCCTGCCTTCTGCCTGGGATCCCTAATGTTTCCTGAGTCAAGATAAGACAGGAAATCCTGGGCAAGGCTGGCACAACCTGATCCAACCTCATCTCCCCTGCCCTCCCTTGGCTCTAGGGCGTGGCACAGCCTCTCTTCTCCTGGGAAGGCTCTTCTTCCTCCACTGCCTCCTCCCCTGAGTGCCCCTCACTCTTCCTCAGCTCACTGCTCACATCTCAGGAAGTCTCCCCTGACCTCCCAGCCTGGGTCCCAAAGACCATGCAGCTGCCCTTTATGGTAGTGTCAAGTTAGAGCTGAACATTTATTTATGTGATTTGGGGTAGGGATCCCCTCCTTACGGGCCATGATGCTTAACACACCATAGACTATCTCTGTCCTCTCTCATCTCCAGCACCTAACATAATGCCTGGCACCTAACAGCTGCCAGGAAAGGTCTGTTAAATAAGAAGAAATGTTTCCTCAATTTCCTACTCTAAAGCTGAGGGTAATTAAATCCATGCCACAGGGTTTTATGCAGATATTCCCAATGAGAACCCTGTGGGGTACAGATGCTGGCAGTTAGCTGGGCTCCCCACTCTTACCTACACACTGGCCATGCAGAATGCACAATTCACATTTATTTAGCAAAATGTCCAGTTTCTGCATGCTGGGGTGTTCTGGATCACTTATAAATTCAGAGAACCACATGGAGCAAAGGAGAGAATGCCAAAGGTGCAGTACAGTTAACTTCCTGACCATGGGCTCTAGTACTTTCTATCCACCAAGCTGGAAATCAACTTGGAGTCACTTCTCCAAAGACACTTCCCTGTAAGAAAGTGCTGCAGTGGTTCCCCAAAGGGTGAAGAGAGCCACCACCCTGGTTCACTACCATGGGGGGGGTCTTTGGCCTGGGACAATGGTGTGTACCCCAAAGAGGCCTGCACTCATTCAACAAGTGTTGTGGAGCACTTACCCTGTGCCAGGTACTGTCTTTATTTGGGGACTGGAAGGGACCCTGGAGATGCACTGGTCTAACCCCTTCTTTTTAGAGATGAGAAACCTAATGGTGAGGGAGGGGAAGAGACTTTTTCCAGGTCCCATAACCTGCACAGGTGGCTTGTCTTGGCTGTCCTGGGGGCAGAGCAGATCATAGATCTATCACCTCCACGTTTCCTGGTCCAATTGCGCATCCAATGGTCATCCTAGCTCCACAGGGCTGCTCAGACAGCCTCTAGACTCCCAGGAGACAAACTCAAAGTTTGCTTTCAAGGGAGGCCAGTCTCAGCTCTCCATGCTGCAGGTGATGTGTTCCCTCTGCATCCCCAGGCTCCCCCTCACAATCAGGACTCAGCACTCAGAATGCCGATCTCCCTGCTGTTCACTGTCTGGTCCCTGGGCCTGTGCATGCTGATTCCCATGCATGTGACACTCTTCTGCTCCACCACTGGTGGGCTCCCTCACCCAACCTCTGATGTTGGATTAAACATCTTTCTATAGACTCAGGGAGGGTCCCCCTGCCACACGCTCCTGTACCACTTCTACCCACATTCCAACTCTCACTGCCCAGAACACGATACATCTTTAATATTCTTCCTGGAGAAACTTTCAACTCTACCAGGGCAGAAAAAATGAATCTGTGTCAATGCCAGGGACCCTGGGCGAAGAGCGCACTGCGGGTGCACAGTGAATACTAGCAGAGGATAAGAGTAAGTGAACCAAGAGCTTAAGGAAGCACCTAGACTCTGATCCAGAGAGTGAAGCGAGACAGGCTCAGCCAGGAACCTTCGCTGCAGTGGAGCGGGTCAGGGGGCTTAGGAGAAGTCTCAGGAGGCAGGAAGAGAACATTTCCCAAAGAAGGGATACATGTCCCACTTGAGGAGGCAGGGCACACACTTAATGAAAGCCTTGTCCTGAGGGGTCTGCAGTTTATGATCAGGATGATGAGATATTTCAGGATGCAGCTCAAGTTTTGGGGGTCCCCACACACTGACACGGAGGGTCCTCCCCACATATGGATTACACATCTGGTGAGTTCTCATGTGTGCAAGTGTGGGGTAATATGCTGAGTGCACTGGCACCTCTGGTGACAACAGACAGGCCCTGTGTCTGGGGCTGCACATACGAGGTTATTAAAACCAGCCTGACCCCAGAGGGCAATGGTCACGGTGACCACCTGCCAAGCAGGTAACCAGAGGCTGACAGAGAGCTAGCATGACACTGTTTTCTGGCTCTTACCATAATAAACCCAGGAGCAGCTGACCCTTTGCTGCCCCTCTCTCAGCTTTTCTCAGATAAACAGAAGCAGCTGAACTGACCGGGGTTCGGGTCCTCTGCCACCGACCCCCAGAGCAGCTTGGGCAGCAATTTCCTCCCTCTGCTGGCTTCCCACAAAAGCAAAGGATGGTCTCTGCCCCCCCACTTTGGTTTCATCGAGCTATACATGAGGGTGAGGGTGGCCCTTTTCCCTCGCTCCCTGCTACTTACTCAAGGGTGCCCCCCAATTCATATGCTGATGCCCTAACCTCTGATGTGATGGAGACAGGACCTTTGGAAAGTAATTTGGTTTAGATGGGGTCATGAGGGTGGGCCCAGATCCGATGGGATTAGTGCCCTTATAAGAAGAGACACCGGAGAGCTCACTTGCTGTCTTGAGTGCCCACTCTCTCTGTCTCTGTCTCTCTCTGCCTGTCATGTGAGGACACAGCCAGCAGTGCAGGCTGTCTGCAAGCCAGGAGGAGAGCCCCACCAAAACCCAACCATGCTGGCGCCCTGGTCTCAGACTTCTAGCCTCCAGACCATGAGAAACACATTTCTGTGGCTAAGAAGCAATGCCCTCCCTGTCTATCGTATTATTGTCATGGCAGCCTGAGCATGCTAAGCCACTTCCCTGGCCTTGTTCAAAGCTACTTCAGTCCTCGGAGGTCAAGCCAGGGCCCTCGGGCCCAGACAGGCCTTTGCAGATCAGCCTGTGGTACCTGGAGTATGACCAAGTATGGCCAAGCAAATCCCCAGGGCCCTAATGTGTATTGCTCAGATCGCCACCAGTGTCTTCCACAGCCGGGAGAAGGGAGGGCCTCCCCAGGGACAGCGTTGGACTCCCAAGTCTGCTTCTTCCATGGCGGTGCGGATCCGGGGCCCTCCAAGGAGGACAGGAGCCTGGAGGCAGGTCTGCAGGCAACAATGCAGGGCGCTCCCTAAGGCCTCAACCAGTGCCAGGTGGTCTGATGGTGGGGAGGTAAGACCCGAACAAGAGCACTTAGGGGTTTACATTACAAGTTCACAAAGCACTCTGACGAATATCTCACCTGTGCCACACAGGGACCCTGAGACACAGAGGCAAGATCGACCATTTCCAGCTTACAGATGAATGATCAGACCCAGAGAGGGCCAACTCCCCTGCCCAGTGTAGAAGTGACACGATTTAAATCCAGTCTTTGGGGTCCCGGTCCAATACTCTTTATATTCTTCCACACTATCTCTCAGATGGGTGCCGAGAGCCACAGGGCGAGGCCAGGTGGGAGAGCAGAAAGGCAGGTCCACAGCGAGGGGGCAAGAGCACAGTCATGAAAGCCTGGGGCAGGAGGAGGAGAGCAGCACCCGGTGGGTGGGGAGGAAGAGGAAGTTCCCATGGTGGGTTACACTGGTGATGGGCTGGTGACACGGTCAAATGGGGGAGTGCAACTGGAAATTTATTCTGGGAGACAGTAGGAGCCACTGAAAGTTACAGAGCCAGAAGTGGAGCATGGGATCAGAAGACAGCTGGTCTCTGTCTGTTCACTCTCCCACTCATTTCACTTCAGTGAGCATCTCCCATGGGCTGGCCCTTGGGAACTCTGACTCCAGATAAGACCCAGCCTCTGACCTCTGACCTCCAGGAGCTCACAGGCCACGGGCTGTGCACTCCATGCACATCTTTTATGGTGCTGGGGAACCCACATACAAGGTCTATCTCAAGGAAACTTCTAGTGAGGGGAGGGGGCCTCTCAGCTGCAGCTGGTGAGAAAGATGACCCCACTGACCTCCCCGGCCCACTGCCAGTCTGTGTAATCAGAACTTGGGAGCAGAGGAAGGGAGAACAGGCTTCAGTCCAGAGCCCAGGGAACCCAAGGTGCCTGCAGAGGTATGAGAATCCGTGTCTACTTCCTTCCAGGGACCTAGGCCTCAGCTTCAGAGAACTTTCTAGAAGGTGAGTGAGGAGGCTCTTTAGACTACCTGCTGTCAAGGCACTAAGTGGAGGCTGCTTTCATAAAGGCAAGGAAAACCTTGCTGACCCCATCCCCTGCTCAGCAGGCTCACCAAAAAGGTGCAGTCATGTCATCTGGCTCTGTGCCACGTGGTGTAGGGCTGGGAACAGACATCCCATCCCCCAGTTAACTGTGGCCACAGTGGAAACCTAGCCCACTATTACAGGACAGAGCAGCCAGAATGAATCATTCTAGAGCAGACAAAGTCTTTAATTAGGGGAGAAGCTCTGGTGGGCAAAATGAGTCTTGCATGTCCTGTTGCTGAGCACAGTTCTAACCCATCTGATTATCTCACAAGTTCTCCTATGGACCTAACCATACATAAACATCAAACTCACTTCTAAGTGCATCGTTGGACCTTTACTCATGCAGATGACATCACTGTTCTCTTAGTTACAAGCACACTGTGTGTGTTTGTGTGTGTGTGTGTGTTGCTAGGGATTGAACCCAGGGGCCTTCTACCTCCGAGCTACACCTCCAGCCCTATTTTATTTATTTATTTATTTATTTATTTATTTATTTATTTATTTTTCAGTCCTGGGGATTGAACCCAGGGGCATTCTACCTCTAAGCTACACCCCAGCCCTATTTTTTATTCTTTATTTTGAAACAGAGTCTCACTAAGTTGCAGAGGGCCTCACTAAGTAGCTGAGGCTGGCTGCGAACCCAGATTCTCCAGTCTCAGCCTCCCAAGTACTGGGATTACAAGCGTGCGCCACCATGCCTGGCTCCTATTTTATTTTTTATTTGGAAAGAGGATGTCTCTAAGTTGCTGAGAGCCTCGCTAAGTTGCAGAGGCTGTCCTTGAACCTGCAATCCTCCTGTCTCAGCCCTCCAATGACCAAGATTACAGGCATGGGCCACCACACCTGGTACAAAAGCACACTTTAAATGAGAAAGTAAGCCACATTTAAAAGTGGCAAAGGCATGATGCAGATGTAGGGAGGGCAGGAGGCTGAAAGAAGGGGCTATGTGTTCTGTGAGAAATGTTTAGAAGTCCCGCAACCATCTTATACTCAGTTCTTGATTATCTTAGTAAAGAGGACAAAGAAAGGGCATGGATAATCTAAGATTATGAGGGAGAATTAAACCCACAAATCCCCTTGTATCTAGCTTTGGCCTACAGTCAAGTATAGATGCTATGTGACATAGCTACCCTCTTTCTGCACCCCTGTGCCCAGTCCCTTCCTGAGCTGGCTGCAGCAGCAGTGTGGGAGGCAGCAAGTTGTAACATGTACTGCCTGTTTGTGGAGATCCAAGAATCTATCCCCAGCTGGGGATATGTTTTCTCACAGGTGGCAAGGAGAGGCTCACCCTGCTATGCAGTCGGCTCATCTGCCTGTATGAATGAATGATTTAAAAAGGTGAGCCGGGCGTGGTGGTGCTTGCCTGTAATCCCAGTACTTGGGAGGCTGACAGGAGGATTGCAGGTTCAAGGACAGCCTCAGCAACTTTGTGAGACCCTCTGCAATTTAGTGAGACTCTGTTTCAAAATAAAGAATAAAATAGGGCTAAGGGTGTAGTTCAGAGGTAGAATACCCCTGGGTTCAATCCCCAGTATCACAAAAATAAAACAGTGGATCAATTGGGTATGGCCACAATTGTATTAGTGATCAAGGAAACTGGCCTTATAATCAGAAAGACCAGCAGGATAGGGAGGGTAAATTATGGTCCTTTTCTAATCCTTTTTCTCAAAATGACCATTTTTCAACTGGGGGGGGGTACTGGGGATTGAGCCCAGGGACATTCTACTTCCAATCTATACCTGCAGCCCTTTTTATTTTTTATTTTGTTTGTTTGGTAGTGGGGATTGAACCCAGGGGCATTCTACCTCTGAGCTACACCCCCAACCCTTTTTTAAATTTTTTATTTTAAAACAGGGTCTTGCTAAGTTGCTGAGGGTCTCACAAAATTGCTGAGGCTGTTCTTGAACCTGCAATCTTCCTGTCTCAGCTTCCCAAGTACTGAGATTACAGGTGTGTGCCACTACACCTGGCACTATTTTTCAATTCTTTATTTTGGTCCACTTGGAAACAGGACTGCAGGGCAGCAAACACAGCAACATTCCTGAGTGAAGGAGAGAAGGTCTGGTATTTTTTTTTTTTTAATGGAGATAGGAGTTAGAACCAGCTACAAGGAAGTGTGCGCCCAGGCAATATCACTGCCAGCCTCGCCACATGCTGTGAGATGATCAGGCAGACCCCACTTAATAGGGATAATCTGTCTCTTTCCTTAATCCTAGCTGCAAATTCTTCTTCGGTCCCTGGAATACAACAGCACCTGTGCTTAGCTCAGTGTCTGGCATGCACCATAGGCAGCCAGCAAGTGGCCTGCACTATACTATTCATGCACAAGGCCGGCTGGTTGGGGCAGAGCAGAGAGAGGACCTTAGTCCGTTTTCTGTTGCTATATAACTGAATATTGCAGACAGGATGGTTCTGGAGGCTGCCAAGTTCAAGAGCAAGCGTGGCACCGGCATCCAGTGAGGACCTCGTTCTGCTTCACTTCATGGCGGAAAAGCACAAGGGCAAGAGAGCGTGTGCAAAAGACGGTGGACAAGGAGGCCAGGCCCACTTTATAACAACTGTTCTCCCATAATTCTACCACTCCCTCAAGAATTAACCCACTCTCCTGAGAAAGGCACTGATCCCTCAAACAACCTAATCGGCTCTGAAATCCGTCACAATGGCAATCAGATTTGAGCCCAAATGGCTGGGAGATGCAGTCACACACACTCACTTAGACCCAGCGAAGCCCGGAGAGAGAATGCACAGGCACATGGGCCTGTCGGCAGAACACCCACACCCACACCCAGAGAGCGCATGTGCCAAGCACTGTTTGTCCAGGAACCTCACGTGTGACGGGACTCACTTGCGCAGGTCTTCCCATCGCTGCGGAGCACGTGTCCCTCAGGACACTGACAGGCGAAGGATCTGTCCGTGTTGACACAGGCATATTCACAGCCATGGTCACTTAGCAGGCAGTAGTCCACCCCTGCAAAACCGAAAACCAGGTGAGGCCCCGGGCTCGTCAGTGAGGCCTCTGGGCTATGATGGTGGGAATCAAGGGACCGGCATGCTCACCACCCCTGGAGGCAGCCTTTCCCCAGCAGATCACCCCACTATCTCCCCAGAGCAGAGCAAAGGGCAGAGGAAAAGGAGCCCCTGCCCGACCTGCCGTCCTCTGCAGTGGTGACACGGTGCACCCCCGTGGCACACTTCCCTCCCAGAGAGGCGCAGAGGCGACTCACGGGAGCAGGTCTTGAGGTCCTCGTTGATGACAAAGCCCTCTGAGCACTGGCAGACGAAGGAGTCCTCCGTGTTCAGGCACAGCTGCTCACAGCCGTGGTCCTGCTGCGCGCAGTGGTCCACCCCTGCATTGGTCACACACAGAAACATAAAGGGACGGAGGGGACAACGGCCAGGGCAAAACGAGCCACCAGGCAGCTTCCATTCTGCCCCACACCACAGCTCGCTGCAAGATCAGCCTTGCTGGCTTTTCTGCCCCTCTCTTTATCTGATGAGTACATAGAGCTGCAATGATGGGGAGATGCTGTCCCTGGTGATAATGACAGCGGCACCCTGGGTCAGGGCCTCGGCCTGCACAATCTGTCATCTCCACATTAGAGATGCTGAGTGCAGGAGCAATTCCTGTTTCCCAGAGCGGAAAGTGAGGCCCAGGAAGGTAGGGTACAGCCAAAGCCATGCTGCTGATGGAGAAGTGCTTCAGAATCAGGCTCTGGCATCAAACCACCTGGGTCCAAACCCTACCTCTGCCACTTCCTACCTGTGGACGCTGGGCAGTCATGTGGCCTCTCTGGGCCATGGTCTCTTGACTTGAAACATGAGGATGATGATAGTGGCTCTGATAGGAATGTGGTGATAATTAGAGGAGATGACGCATGAGGAGCCCTCAGAACAGTTGCTGGCACAGAGCAACCACTTTGTGAGTGCTAATTATTATTATCAAGTGGTGCTGAGGAATAATTAATTGTACAGTTTCATTTTTACTGGAAAGTGAAAAAGAAAATGTGATTAAAAAAATCCTCATAATCAGGACATCCAGATTTAGAAAACAAACCAAAGCCCAGGCCTGCCTGTGTGGCCCATCCTGGCACTTGAACACCGCACAGCTGGTCCCTGGGCAGCAAGGGCCGAGGGCCAGCACACACAGCTGTGGCGGATGCTCCCAGAGTCCTGCAGGCTGTCTCCCAGATTTCCTGGATGGAGAAAGTGCCCCCTGAGACGGGACAGACACCGAAGGCCTTGTGGAGGGCTACTAAGTGAGCCTCTTCACTCCTGCAGGGCTGGGACCAGTGCCTTCCAGAACATTCCTCTGGTGAATGCTTCTACTGCAAACACTTGCAGGTTCTCAGGAGCCACATGTCCATGTCCACATCCAGGTTCCACCATTTACCAGTCATGGGACCCCAGGAAAGAGACTTACTATCTTTATTTATTTTTGTGTGTGCACCATCATTTCCCCTCTTTGGCTAGAAGAAGAATGCAGACGCCTCACAGGACTATCAAGAGGACAGTGAGTCTTGAAGCGTGGAAAGCGCTCATACAGGTGCCTGAACAGAGTAGGTGCCTCATAAGGACTTGCTGTCATTATTGCTTGAGGGGGAGTGGAAGACCATAGCTTTCCCTGGGGACTTCAAGACAGAAATGGCATGGTTTATAGAGTCGATTAGGTCCCAAAGAGAAAAGAGGGCCCCCACCTATTCTGGCCCATCCTGGGAGCTCTTCTAGGCTCCCTGAGGCATGCTGGAAGAGATAGGCAGGAGATCCCGGGACACCTGCTGGGGCCAGCAGCCAGCAGGCCCCGCACTCCTTGGAAGAGGCAGGGTTTGCAAAGACCCATCATCACCAGGGGACCTCTCCTTGTTGAATGGAGGACCTCCTGCTCCCCACTGGCTTCTCAAAAGGACCCAGAGACATTCAGGGGCAATTGCACAGCAGCATGCTGGCTTTTACACCAATTCCCTCATTCAAGAGCCTTTTGGCCTCTGAGTCCTTAGAAAGCCTCACCAAGGCACTTAGTTCCCTCTGAAGACCGAAGGAGAACAAGCTTTTCGAGGACGGCTCTGAACCTCATACTTCAGCTGGGAAATTTCCCCTCCTGGCAGTTTAGGGTCCAAATGCTCAACAGCTGCACTGTTCTCGTTCACAATCTATCTCTGTCTCCAAAGCTGGAGCAGATGTGTGGCTTGCTGGGTGGAAAGCCACACAAAGGGCCCCTTCTCCACTAGCCACGTCATGGAGCCCCAGCTCTCAGTAGGCCAGGGCCACAGGGATCCAGCACAGCACCCATGCGCTCCCACCCTGCTGGCCTGGGCCGGTGGAGACAGTGCCTCATAAAAAGCGGTGGAAGCATCCAGCTGGCAGGGCCCGCAAGTTCCCATGCGTTTACATCACCACATGGAGTTCGTTGTGGCCCTGACACAAGAAAATGAAGAAAATGCTTCACAGAATCTCCTGTTTCTCAGCTCTGCCCTCAGACCAGCCTGGGTAGCCCGATGCTTTTTGAGGTCAGTCCCTTCCAGCCTCTTGTCCCAACCTGGGGCTGGCCACTGGTCACTTTCACAGGCCCACAATAGGAGCTCTTGTCCTTGGTTGAATGTTTACCTTGCACCAGGCACAAGGTAAAGAGATTGAAATGATCCCAGTGATTTCCCATAACCACCCTGAGGGACCAATACTATCCTTATCTTCATTTTCTAAGTAGATGGGAAATCAAAACTTAAATAACTTAGATAACTTGCCCAAGGTTACACATGTAGTATGTAGCAGAGCTTAGATTTGAATTCAGGCCTATCTGACTTAGTGAACGCTTTTAACAACAAATAGTAATATTGGCTAATATTTATTGAGTGCTATGTCAAGCAACACTGTTTTAAGGGTTTTTTTTGTCTTTTGTTTTTTTTGTGTGTGTGTGTGTGTATGTGTGTGTGTTTGTTAGTTTTTGTACTAGGGATTGAACCCAGGGGTGTTCTATCTCTGAGCTATACCCCCAGCCCTATTTTATTTTATTTTATTTTATTTTTGTTTTGAAACAGGGTCTTGGTAGGTTGCTGACAGTCTCACTAAGTTGCTGAGGCCAGTCTTGAACTTGCAATCCTCCTGTCTAGGCCTCCCAAGTACTGGGATTATAGGCATGTGCCACTGGGCACGACTTTGTTCTAAGTATTTTACACGTATTCTTTCAATGTTAGGTCACACCCCAACCTATGAAGTAGCTCTGATTTTGTGGATAATAACACGGAGGCAAGAAAACCTATGCCTTTTGGACCATCAGGAAGTACCGGGCCACTCCTGAGCCTGGCGTGGGTCCCACCCTCATCAGCGCCCGCACCCTCGGGCACACTCACGGCTGCAGGTCTTGCCATTGGGGTCCAGGGTGTAGCCCCGGCGGCAGCGGCAGTAGTAGCCCTCTTCCGTGTTCACGCATTCATGCTCACAGCCGGGTTTGTTCAGCGCACAGTAGTTGATCCCTGAGGAGAGAGGGCAGACCCTCCTTCAGACGCCAGGCTTCTCCAGGGCTGTGAGGGCTCAGGGCTCACACGGCCCCCAGGGGGAGAGCTCATGGGCGCTGCCTACAGAGGTGAGCCAGGAACTGATCAATCATTCATTCATTTGCTAGCCAAGTACCAGGCCCTGAGCTAGATGCGGGGATGCCACAGTGAGCAAGACCAAGGCCTCTGTCCTCAAAGGTTTGCAATCTGATCCAGGGAGGAGGCAGACAAGGAAACAGAATCATTAGACAACACCGAGCTGTATAGAGGAGGGCCCCGCTGAGTCCTGGGGATCAGGAATGTCTTTCCCTGAGAGCTGAAGCCCAACTGGAGGCCTAAAGGGTGGAGTTAGACAGGCAAAGGGAGCCAGAGAGAGCAGAGTGAGCACTCCCGGACGGCAAGCGTAAGGCCTGGGGATGAAGGCCAGGGGCACCTGTGGGGAGCTGTGGGAGCAGTAAGCACGGCTGAGGTGCGAGGACAGGTGAGGCTGGGCGGGAAAGGAAGCTGGTCATCCAGGGCCTTGCGAGCCACAGGACGGAGCCATGATGGCTCTAAATAGGTGGCTGGAGGTGGGAGTGTGGGTAGAGGCTCGGCAAGGACTTGAAGAAGATTTTGCAGTGGAGAGGGAAAGCCAGGTGAACTTCAGTACACATCGAGTAAATATGGTGCTCCACAGGACACAGAGAAAATGGCACCTGCTCTCTGGGAGCGTGTTTGAAAGAGAAGCTGACGCCTACCTCTGGATTCTCCACCACTGGCTTCTTTCCCCTTTGATGGCCAAAGACTAAGACTCAATTGAGTTGAACTGGGATGACAGTCAAAGAGCTGAGGACAAGAGTGAGGACCACACTTCCCAATCCATCCCCTTATGAGAAAGAAAAGCTAATGAAATCCAGTCTCTTCCTTGAGTTAACCTGACCAGGGCTCCCAGCAGATAGGGAGCTTCTGTCTGCAGTGATATCAGACAGCATGAGGCAGAATAAATAAACAAAAGCTGATCTTGCAACATATCCAGCTATTTAGGGGACTCGGGAAATGGCAGTTACTTTAAGAAGGGTCCAAAGGCTTGACCCTGCTCAGATCATGATGGCACCACGTCATGAAATTGGAGAAGACATGTCTCTGATGTTGCCCCAGGTTACTGCCGTCCTTTCCTACGGTAAATTCATTCCCATTCAAACCATGTTTCTGCCAGCAGACAGTTAGCAATTCATTTCCTGGTAGAAAATGCTAAAACCACAAGACCCCAGGTTACAGGGGGAGGCGGAGGACTGCAAAAGGAAATAAAATGAGCTTCTAGAGGGCCTTTATGAGCCTGGGGCTGGGGGGGCAGGCCACTGCTGACCTCATTGGCTGGGCTGGATCAGCATAACTGCACAGCACCGTTCTTTTTCTGAGGATGTGGCAGACACAGTTGGTTGTCTTGCCAACAGCCATTACCCTGTGGCCCCCAAGGCATGAATCATGGCTGGTCTAAGTCAGCCAGGCCACCATGTTCTCCTTTGTCAGGGATGGGTCTAGTTCTGGCCACAAAGACATGAGGAGAAGTTTACTAGGGGGTCCTGGAATGACTACAGACTGAGTATGTGAAGAGAAGTCCATTGCATACAAGGGCTGATCTAAAAGAAATGTCACTTTTTTGTGTTCTGGACCCTTGACATTCCCCTGTAACTCATTCCTTCTGCATGACTATTGTTAGCTGTGTGCAGTTTCAGATCATCTTCCTGGGGACTCATCAACAGTCTCACCTGTGCAGGACATAACTGAATGCCAGGAAGTAAGCAAAAAACTTTGAGTGAGAGAAGTCAGCCTGGCAACAAAACACCAGCGACATACAGATACACACACAGAACACCAAGTTCCCACAGTCTGGGGCCATTTAGGGCAGGGCCTATGGGAACCACTTTATTACCCTAGCAGGGAAAGAGGAAATTATCCTCAGTAAACTGTCTTCAAAACCCAGTATTGAGGAAAGCATGCGTCCTCAAAAAATTAAATATTGAATTGACTATGTCATCCAGCAATTTCACTTCTAGGTGAATAATCCCACGTTCATAGCAGCATTATTCACAATAGCCAAACAGTGGGAGCAGCCCAGGTGTATACTGATGGATGACTGGATAAATAAAATGTGATATAGCCGGGCGTGGTGGCGCACGCTTGTAATCCCAGTACTTTGGGAGGCGGAGACCGAAGGATCCGGGTTTGCGGCCAGCCTCAGCTCTCTCTCTCTCTCTCTCTCCCTGTCTCTCTCTTTCTCTCCTTAGTGAGGCCCTCTGCAACTTCGTGAGACCCGGTTTCAAAATAAAGTATAAAAAATAGGGCCGGGGGCGTAGCGCGCAGAGGTAGAACGCCCCTGCGTTCAATCCCCAGTACCCCCCCCCCAAAAATGTGATATAGACATACACCAGAATATTATTCAGCCTTAGAAAAGAAGGAAATTCTGACAGCTGCTACAAATGGTAGAATCTTAAAGACACTATGTTAAGTAATATAAGCCAGTCACAAAAGGATAAATATTGGATAATTCCACTTATATGAGCTACCTAGAATATTCAAATTCATAGAGACAGAGAGTAGATTTGTGGTTGCCAGGGAATGAGGAGAGGAGGAAATGGGGAGTTCTTTTTAATGAGTACAGGGTTTCTGTTTGGGTGATGAAAAAGTTCTGGGGATTCAAAGGTGGTGATGGCTGTAGAATAATGTAAATGTACTTAATGTCACAGAGATGTACACTTAAAAATGGCTAAAATGGTAAATGTTATGTTATGAGTATATTTTATGTACATTTTGTGTTATATATGTATTTTCAATGGCAAATTTTATGTTATATATGTTTTACATAACAATAAAAAGCCAGCATTGTCTCTTTGCTTTCTTCACACACATGAATCATATTGCTTCATATGTGTTACTTAAATAGCCATTCATTAAATATTTATTGAGAGCCTTCTATGCATCCCAAATCTGGATACATGAACCTCACAGACTGTAAAGTACTACACACAGTTTGAATGTAACTTTATCGGGTAAGACCCACTGTACCCAGTAAACCCTGAGGTCAGATAGCAGGTCTATCAGAAAAAAAATTAAATGGTCTTCATGCATGCCAATTCGAAAAAAAGTTGGAAACCAAACTGAGAAGGTAACACTAAAAATGTGAAAGACCAGTGACCCAGGCAGTACATTATAATGCTAGCTGAATGACACACAGAGTAAGTTTTAATTGGACAGGTAAAAAGAAGCAGGAAGTCCTGTTCCTTCATTTAGGAAATCCAGGTCCAGAGAAGTAGAAAGTAGCTGGCCCAAGGTGATAGAGCTGATATGCATGACATCGCCCAGACAGGACTTTATGTCCTTGGGCTCAGTCCAACCCGGAGACCTCACTGGCTTTTCAGGATGTTAAGTGATACAAGCCAGTCACAAAAGGATGAATATTGCATAATTCCACTTATATGAGGTACCTAGAATATTCAAATTCATAGAGACGTGTTCAGGATGTGTTATCTCCAGCTACAGGAAGCCCCCTCACTCAATGATACCAGGTTCAGGAGTCCTGGAGCCCACCACCTGGTTGCAGCCACACATGATTTAGCGCCAAGGCTCCACCTAGACAGCCAGTCCGGCCCTGGTGTCTGAGCCTTGCATCACCACCTTCACAATTAATGTCTAAAATCGATGACAGCACTCTTCAGGAGGAGAAACTGTGCCCAGACGAGGAAGAAGACCTAATCCTCTCTGACAGTCTTCTGTAGGATTCTGTCTTGAACCTTTTTGTTGTTGTTGTTTAATTGGATGACATCAAATTCCTTTGAAACGCAGACTTCTTGTTAGATTTGAACATAGTCCACATCCATCAACCTCCTATTAAATGTTAATGGCTGACCCCTGAGCTTGACATTTGTAATGCTCAGCTCACTTGAGAGACCTCAGACTCCAAATAACAAACCCCAGATTTCAAGCCCAATTTTTTCACTTCCCTTGGTCAAGGAATGCTCCAGAGAGAATGTGAGCCTCACTTCCATTTTCAGCTGTCCGCCATGATGGACCCAGAGCGAGCATTAAGTGGGGCGACTCTGAAAGGCTGACCTCAGGAGTCCAGGGCTGGGTTCTCAGCAAAGACAATGGAAAATGTAACGGCAAGGCGGGACATTCAGAGAAATGCTGATGAGGACACTGGCTTTTAGGAATAAATTCTGTTTTTCCTGGATGAAAAAGTAGAGCACCTGGCTAAAGAGGAAATGGAGCTGCCACCACTGAATGTGCACACATGAGCATTAGGGCCTCTGGCTGGTGCCACAGCCTGCAGAGGGGCCCATCTGTGGGCTGGTCTGCAGTGGTCAAACTGCTCTCCTCAGCTGCTCCCTTAATAATGACGTGTACATGGCCTTGAAACCTTCTTTTCCTCCCACGGCCTCTCCAGGCGGGGTGTGGAGGGAGTGGCAGAGCCCCAGGGAATCTTAGACCATTGGTGAGAGATGCAGAGCCTCAAGCAAGGTCTCCACCAATGGCCACGTGCCTAACTCGCTTCCTTTCCCCTCCATTAGTAATACAGAGGAAGCCTGCCACCAAAATGAGTGTCTAGTTGAATCATATCTAATTATCGCCCACATAAGAGCTTTGGGTCCACATGTGGGAGACCACCTGTGGCAGATTTTCCCGGAGTAGTCAGCCGCTGACATACTCACTTCTAGAAAAAGGTGTAAACAATGCAGAGGGGGCAGCCGGGCCAAAAGACTTGGCCCTCTGACATATCGTAGGCATGTGTGGTCTAATGGAAAGTATTCCATCTAATTGTTTTCACATTTTGAATGCTCTCAAAGTGCCCCTTTACTGGTTGTTTCTAGCATTTGCATCCAGGCAGAGCAGTGGGAATTAACTGTTATAAGAGGAAGATAGGCTTCAAAATAGAGGCTCTGCAACCATCTACCACCAAAAAGAAGGAGCATGTAAGTTAATCTGTACTATAAGCAGTATGTGACTCTCCTGCACTCAGTTACACATACAGCACACGGTGCTTTTCAGAAGAAGGTGAAAGCTTTGAAAACACAGTCCTGCCATGTGGGACACTGCTATGCCTATGATCAGGAAGAACCGAGGGCAGGAGCACATAGGAAAACACATCCCTAAGGGAAAGCTCCAGAGAGTTCTGCAAACAGCTTGACCAGGTGACCACAAACAATCCGGCATATATAAGTGTAGACTGACAATGGGAAGGCTTTTTGGGGAAAAAAAATCACAACTTGCATGCCTTAAAAAGGCCATCTTTCACCAGGCATGGTGGCACACACTAGTAATTTCAGCTACTCAGGAGGCTGAGGCAGGAGGAGTGCAAGTTCGAGGCCAGCCTGGGCAACATAGTGAGACCCTGTCTGAAAGTAAAAAGTTAAAAGGGTTCGGAGTGTAGCTCAGTGGTAGTCTCTGGATTCAATCCCCAGTACTGAGAGTGTGGGGTAGGTCATCTTTCTAACACAATTGAAGAATTCAAATAGTAGTTGCAATTTCTCCAGGGTGACACATTTCAGAGAGATTCTTTGACTCATCCATTCATCCATTCAATAAATAATGTGCTGCACCTATATGCACTAGCCACCTGTGTCCTTGGGAGTCTTTGATTGTGGTGTCTCTCAGGAACAGACTAGCTTAAAGAGATCCAATTTGGGGCCCATGCTCTAGACTGCTGGTCATGCCCCATGATGTGCTGGATGACATACATGAGTTACCCAGCCCACCCTCACTAGCATCCTGTTGGCTCCCTGTACCCCTGAGTCCTGTGGGATACCCCAGTCTTTTTTTTTTCTTCCTTTCTGTCAAAGAGGATAGAACTGAAATGGTTCTCTTCTTAGCAACCATCAAGTGTCTTGCAGGAGTGGAAGAAACTAGCTCCCTTTATGTCCCAATCTTTTCCTTCCTTCCTTCCTTCCTTCCTTCCTTCCTTCCTTCCTTCTTTCTTCCTTTCTTCCTTTCCTTTCCTTTCCTTTCCTTTCCTTTCCTTTCCTTTCCTTTCCTTTCCTTTCCTTCTTTTCTTTCCTTTTCTTCTCTTCTCTTCTCTTCTCTTCTCTTCTCTTCTC
>PVJS01029246.1:0-16530 GCA_004027185.1 Glis glis
TTTATGTTGAAACTGGGTCTCACGAAGTTGCGGAGGGCCTCACTAGGTAGAGAGAGAGAGAGAGAGAAACAGGGAGAGAGAGAGAGAGAGAGAGAGAGAGAGCGTGCGCTGAGGCTGGCCGCGAACCCGGATCCACCGGTCTCCGCCTCCCAAAATACTGGGATTACAAGCGTGCGCCACCACACCTGGCAGAACAAGCCTTTAAAAACAAGCAACCAAAAATAGTTTTTTACAGTTTAAAAAAGATAATATGTGATCATTATAGAAAACAGAGAAAGGGATAAGGAAGAAAATGCACATCTGTAAGCCCATCAGCTATGGTAAATCAGTCTTAGACTTTTTTTGTGCGCTTCAGTGATGGCATTTTATTGTATTTTCTTCTTGCCATTTTGTTGTACGTATGTATTTTTACATAGCTGTGTTTTTAATAAACTTAGAGATTTGTATTTTGTTTTTTATTTAATGTATTATAAACATGTTAACATATTTAAAATGTTAAATATTTCTTTGGCCATATAATATACTTTTGTGTGGACAAAGTAATTTTTTAACTACATTTCTTCTTATTGGAACATGTAAATTATTTCTATTTTTCATGCTTATAGATTTTTGGATGTGTCTTGAGTATTTTTATACATGTTTTATGGCTATTTCAGATTATTTCCTTAAGACAGATTCCTAGAGGTAGGATTTGGGGGTCAAAAGATCTACTGGGCTTTGTATACATGTCCATCACTTTCCAGGCACCTGCCAGCCGACTTTCCCACCGGAAGACGTGGCGCTGGCTCACACTGCTTGCTGATGATACAGTACGGCCTGTGGAGTACTCAGCTCTCATCCTTTCCCTCTCCTCAGTTGATTTGACCTATAGCCTTAACAATGGCACTAGATACTCTGGAGACATTGTGTTCCTCTTCCTTCCAGGTCCAGTGGGATCCTCTGATCTTCTTCAGATCCACTTCTCTTCTTTGTTTGTCAAAAACTTTTCTAAATCCGGTGGCATCTTGGTGTCTCCTGGTACCTGTCCTGCCTCCCGAGTGAGTGAGCCATTTCCTAACTGAGCTTCACATATTTC
Organism: Glis glis; assembly: GCA_004027185.1. Taxonomy (NCBI): domain Eukaryota; kingdom Metazoa; phylum Chordata; class Mammalia; order Rodentia; family Gliridae; genus Glis; species Glis glis. Next base: position 1,076 of record PVJS01029246.1, read on the forward strand.
TTTTCCTAGTCTTCTGTCTATTCTGACTGACCTTGTGGTCTCCTTCTTAAACCTTTGTCAAGGCCCCCAAGACCCACCCTTCCTAGCCCATATCCGATTCTGTCGTGTTTGGGTGGTATTCCTTTATCATCCATCTAGTTGAAGAGCATATGATCATTTGATTTCTAGGCTGTTAATGCGGGGTCTCTGCTTCAGTGAAGCTTGGCTTCTTTATGTTGCTTTTGGAGCCTAAGTCAAGTCTGATCTCAGTTGTGCCCAAGAGAGGTTGGGAGGAGGCCATCCCTGGAGCTTTACTGCATCGCTAAGTTCCCATTGAGAGCCAGAAACCGACTCCACTGTACTGTTTCTCTTTCTGTTCCCAGCCCCCACTTCTTTTGGAGTCACTTACTAAGTTTTTGTCCTTCCCCCACCCCAGTGTCTTCATCTTGGCCTCTCAGGTTTTCTGTGGAGTAGGACAGAAGGACCACGTGGACGCTGATGCCTGAGCAGACTTCTCTACTGTGCAGACAGCAGGTTCATACAGGGCCAGAACTAGGGTGAGCCACTTGCCTTAAATGCAGAATTTAAGAGAACACCCAAAACTCAATAACCAAGAAAGGGATGTTTGTGTGCAGTATTTTAAAAATAAAAATTAATACAAAAAATCATAGTGAACAAAATATCAGAATTTAAAATAACGGGATCAGTATCAGTGCTGTTCCCAGCCATCCTGCAACCTGTGACAAAAAAAGAAAAATCAGTAATACTGACTGTCTTTTTGTGTCCAAGGTAAGTGCCTTGCTCCCCTCACCTTAGCCCCGGCCCTTGTTTTACACCAAAGGCAGAAGTTTTCCCTGATGTAACTCAGTTCTTCAGTTCAGACTGGTGTGCTCCTGGTCCCTTTTGGATTTTTACCATTTTGTCAGGCCTCTCCAGATATGTCTGTGACTGAGCTTTCATTTCATCTGCTATCTTCCCGTTAGAGGCGAAATCTTCTTCTCTGTGATTGCTTTCTGATAATCCTAGGTAAAAACGATCTTCCGAGCCTCCCACGTAATGAGTGCTCTGAGTGGTAGGATCTTTTTTTTTTCCGGTACTGGAGATTGAACCCAGAGGCATTCTACCTCTGAGCTATACCCCCAGCCCTATTTTTCATCCTTTATTTTGAAACAGGGTCTCACTAAGTTGCTGAGGGCCTCTCTAAGTAGCTGAGGCTGGCCGCAAACCCGGATCCTCCTGTCTCAGCCTCCCAAGTACTGGGATTACAAGCGTGCGCCACCACGCCTGGCTAGGATCTTTTTAAAAAACATTTTCGCAAATAAATTTTTTAACTGAAACATAATAATTGTACATAATTATGGGGTAAAGTGGGACATTTCAATACATGTATACAATGTGTAATGATCAGATCAGGTTAATCACCTGAAATATTTATCATTTCTTTGTGTTAGGAACATTCAAAATCCTCTCCACATGCTGGGCATGGTGGCACATGCTTATAATCCCTGTACTTGGGAGTCTGAGACCGGAGGATCCGGGTTTGCAGCCAGCCTCAGCTACTTAATGAGGCCCTCTGCAACTTAGTGAGACCGTGTTTCAAAATAAAGAATAAAAAATAGGGCTGGGGGTGTAGCTCGGAGGGTAGAATGCCCCTGGGTTCAATCTCCAGTACCGCAAAAAAAAAAAAAATCCTCTCCACTATTTTGAAATATGAGTGGTGGGGATCCTATCTCCCCCATTTCCTAACCTTGATCCGTGAGCGTAACAATGCAGACCATGCACCCCTGTGACTGTTCTTTCCCAAGTAGAGTTTTGACCATTTTTCTTCCTTAGATCTTACATGAATGCAAGTTCTCTTTTATGTAAATCCAGTCTTTAACTTAAAATTTCTTTTTTTTGTGTGTGTGGTACCGGGGGTCGAACCCAGGGGCATTCTACCTCTGAGCTACACCCCCAGCCCTATTGTTTATTCTTTATTTTGAAACAGGGTCTCACTAAATTGCAAAGGGCCTCGCTAAGTAGCTGAGGCTGGCCACGAACCTGCAATCCTCCTGTCTCAGCCTCTCAAGTACTGGGATTACAAGTGTGCACCACCATACCTGGCTAACTTAAAATTTCTAACTCATCAAGTGCAATTTGTGTGTGCGTGTGGGTGTGTGTGTGTGGTACTGGGGATTGAAACCGGGGACATTCTACCTCTGAGCTACACCCCCAGCCCTATTTTATTTTTATTTCAAAACAGGGTCTCACTAGGTTGATGAGAATCTCACTACTTGCTGAGGCTGTCCTTGAACCTGAGATCCTCCTGTCTCAGCCTCCCAAGTGCTAGGATTACAGGCGTGTGCCACCACACCCAGCTCAAGTGCAGTTTTTAATGCTGTGTTTTAATATTCTCTTCTGGATATTCTGTTAAAGGAGACTATAATTGTTAAAATTCTAGATTATATCAGAGCTCATATAGTCTACAAACATATTGGTGCAAGGTGTCTTAGGATCATTGGGTATAAGAACAGAAATTTAATTCAAATTAGATTAAGTCAAAAGGACTTCATTGGACAAATGTAGGGGAACCTCCTAGAATCCACAGCAGGAAGTGAGGGGAGCTTTTGTGGGCTTGGGAAATTTACCAGGTGGCTCTTCTGTCTGTCTGCCTCTCTCCCTTGGGAGCCTCTGTTTGAGATTGTTTCTTCTTCCAAGTGTCTACTTCATTTTCTTGTGTGTTTTTTTTTTTTTTGGCAGAATGCTCTTCTTTGCTTATTTGTGAGCATGCACAAGGTGGACGGTAACCAGGACAACTAACCTGGTTCACATGGTTGTGCAGCACTATCTCGTCACAGTCCCTGGGTCATTACTTTGGATTCTCAAGGGAGAATATGAGCCAGCTTTTCCTTTCCTGGTTCAGTTAGCTGTGGCCAAGGAAAGGGGGTCACTTGATATATCTAATAATTATCTCAGCATGGAGTAAACCAGACCCCATTCCTACAATGAATAAAAATAAAATATCTTTGCCCCCTGAGAGAATATAGTCTTTATGAGAAAGACTGGTTTGCAGCATGTGGGATATGATTAGGGTCAGAAAAACAAAATCTAGATGAGCATGAGGGAGGTGTTTTTTTTCAGTCCAAAGGCTGAAGAACCTGGAGTTTGATATCAAAGGGTGAAGCAGCAGAAAACACATCTGCTGGGGAAGGGAGAGGGAGAGAGCTAGAACGATGAGTTTCTCTTTTCTTTCACTTTTTTGTTCCATCTGGGCCTCCAGCTTATTGGATAGTGCTGCCCACATTCATGGCAGGCCTTCCCCAATCATTTTTCTGACCCACACACCAATATTCTTTGCAAACGCCCTCAAATACACACCCAGAAGTATGTTTTGCCAATTCTCTAGGCATTCCTCATTCTAGTCAAGTTGACACCCAAGGGCTGAGGTTGTAGCTCTGCAGTAGAGTTGTGTGTTCAGCGAGACCCTGGGTTCGATCCCCAGCATCAAAGAAGGGGGAAAAAGTCGACACTGAAAGTCAACCATGACAAACACTGACCACTAAAAATATGTATGCTGAAATATATGGAGTTTAAAATGCACCAAGGTCTCCACTGACTTGGAAACTCAACCAAAATAAGATGAGTTGATGTTTGGATAGATGGTTGATAAATAGGTGATAAAGCAAGTATAGCAAAGTATTAACAGTTGTAGACTGTAGGTAGTGGACATACAGATTTTTGAAGTACTATCTCTTCAAGTTTACTGTGTTTTTGAATTTTTTTATAATAAGATGGGTTAAAAATATAAAGGTTTCTTTTTGTTATGGTATTGGGAATTGAACCCAGGGGTACTCTACCTCTGAGCTATACCCCCTGCCCTATATTATTTTATTTTTTAATTTTGTAACAGTGTCTTGCTAAGTTATCACATGCTGGCCTGGAATTTGTGATCCTCCTGCCTCAGCCTCCCAAGTACTAGTATTACAGGTATGTGCCCCCAAGTCCAGCTATAAATATAAAAGTTCTTAAGCCGGGCGTGGTGGCGCACGCTTGTAATCCCAGTACTTTGGGAGGCGGAGACCGGAGGATCCGGGTTCGCGGCCAGCCTCAGCTCTCTCTCTCTCTCTCTCTCTCTCTCTCTCTCTCTCTCTTCCTGTCTCTCTCTCTCTCTCTCTCTCTACTTAGTGAGGCCCTCCGCAACTTCGTGAGACCCGGTTTCAAAATAAAGGAAAAAAAATAGGGCCGGGGGTGTAGCGTGGAGGTAGAATGCCCCTGGGTTCAATCCCCAGTACCGCAAGAAAAATAAATAAATAAAATAAAGGTTCTTATATACTGCTGTATTTAAAAATTAGGACTTTACCCTGGCTTAGGGGACTAATGAATGCTTTTTATTTATTTATTTATTTTTGGTGGTACCGGAGATTGAATCCAGGGGCATTCTGTCTCCGAACTATATCCCCAGCCCTATTTTTTTTCTTTATTTTGAAACAGGGTCTCACTAAGTTGCTGAGGGCCTCACTAAGTAGCTGAGGCTGGCCGCGAACCTGTGATCCTCCTGTCTCAGCCTCCCAAGTACTGGGATTACAAGTGTGTGCCACCACGCCTGGCTTAATGAATGTTTTTAAGAGGAGTTATATTAGATATGCATTTTTGAAGAGAAAGAGATCTGAAGCATCTTAGGATTCTTAGTTCTTCTGGTAAAAAAAGAGGAGGGGAGGAGCAAAGGAAGGAACACTAGGGCTGGAATGGAATGGAATGGTCAAGATGTGTTGAAATCCACCTGAATGATGGCCTAAGCTGGGGTGGGGAGGAGATTGTGAGCTGGTGCACAGTTCCAGGTGAAGGCCATGCCCCAGAGGCTGGTGCGTGAGGGTGATAGGTGGTATGTCAATAGCCTGAACCTTGGAGGAAAGGCTTTGACTTGAAGTTAAATTGGAATGCTCTGGAATTAACTGTTGGGAGCTGAGAAAATGTCAGCCTGTGTTTTGAGATGAGAGCTTATCTCCTCCTACAGCTAGGAAAGTCGGCACAGAATAGGATGACCTGGATAAGTATTTGTATCTGGAGACCAGTTCTGATGAAACCGAAAGAGTTGAAGACTTTTATATCATGTACCTTTGATACCAGTCCATGTCCCATAACTTGGCTACTGAACTCAGATCAGCACACAAGAAAGTGCTTTTTCTGGAACAGAATGCAGAGCTCTGCTTAACAAAAGCAGTAAGTATGGAAAGCAAATTAAGCTTTGAACCATGAATTTAAACTGGAATGCTCTGGAATTAACCATTAGGAGATGAATGAATGTCAGTCAAAATTTTATCTTTGCTGAATCCTCTGTTCTCCTCTGAAGCCTGTGGACCAGTAAGACATGTTGGGTCATGATGGAAATGACTGGAGTCAGAGCCCGGGGTCTGCAGCCCGGGGCTGGCCTCAGCCGCTCCATTGGCACGCTGTGCACTAGACAGTGGTGGCGGGTGCCTCAGGGTGAGCACAGCCCCTGCCTGAGAGGCTCTCCACTCTTCCAGGTGACACATGGTGTGGTTTGAGCATGGCTGTTTGATTTTTTTCCTTCTCAACTGAAGTAGTTTTTCATTTCCAGCACAAGTGTTATTTTTGAGAGAAGGGATCATGTGTAGGACAAGTGTTTGTTATTGTGACAGCACAGAGATTTCTCTCCATAAAGCTGTGCCGGGCGCATGTGGCCTGAGGATGAAGGGTTTTAGACTGGCGGCCCTCCTCTCTTGCTGCTCTCAGGTGTGCCAGGCTGGGCAGCACGGGGGTTTCCCTGTGGGTGTAGACTCACTTATCACCGAGATTTTTCTCTTGTCAATTGTTTTATCAATGTTCTAGCCCACACTGGGTGCTAACCTTTTGGAAGGCTAGAACTGTATGGAGTTATTGTTGTTGCTTTGTTATTTTGTTTTGGTATCCTTTTTTTTTTTTTTTTTTCCTGGTGGCACTAGGGATTGAGCCCAGGAGCATTCTACCCCTTAGTTACACCACAAGCCTTTTTCACTTGAAACAGAGTCTTGCTAAGTTACCACACTGGCCTCAAACCTGCGATCCTTCTGTCTCAGCCCCCCAAGTACTGGGATTACAGGTGTGTGCCACTGCACCTGACTGTTTTGATATCCTTTACAGTACTAAGCAAACAAGTTGTGTAACAAAACACATAGACACCTGCTATGTAGCAGGCACTGTGCCATAGTGAACCAGTCATTGTTCCTGCCCTTGTGCCATGTACAGTGCACAGGGGAAGAAGGCATTAAACCAGGAACTAACCTCATAAGACTATAAGACTATAAACACAATCATGATTTGTGTTGAAGGAAAAGTAAAGAATGCTGCACAGAACAAGGGACTCAACCTGATTGGAAGCGACTAGGGACCAGGGGCAACGAGGGAAGGCTTAGCCAAGGAATAACATTTAGCCTGAAACATAAAGGATGATTTGTAGGAGCTGGTCAGGCCAAGAATGGGGTATAAAGGGCAAAGAGAGAAGCCCAGGCAGAGATCCTTAGGCAGGTTGGAGCATAAGCAACTGTGAGGAAGCAGGAAGGCTCTGTGGGTGGGACAGTGAGTGAGGGAAGGTCCAGTGGCATGTGAAGGAGGCCGGAGGGATCGCATCCTCTTGGGCCTTGTAGGCCATGAGTGGTTCAGTGAGTTGTATTCTAGGATGGGTGAGAAGCCACTGAGGAATTTCAGATAGGCGACTGATACTCACTTTCTATTTTCAAATGATCACCCTGGAGTGTGGAGAACAGAAAATGGCTCAGTGTGACCTGGGGAAGCTGCTCAATGGATTTCAGTGAACAAAGAACATGGCCCTTCCAGTGTCTCCCCACTTCTTTCTACATTTTCCAGATTGCTACGCCCATGGCACCAGTCCAGGGCAGGTGGAGCCAGGGGGCTCAGGGAAAGGCCTCTTTTGGTCAGCTTTGGCTGCTGGCAGGCCAGGCCCAGCACTCTGGTTCTGCGTGAAGTAGTTCACAGGCCAACTGGATTTTTTAAACTCTTCCCTTTTGTCCCAGGCAAGCAGGTGCCTTTCTTGGGGGGAAAGATGGGGAGTGGAGTGGGGGGGGGTCTCTTGCCAAACCACTGAAGAGAACCCTGTGAGCTGGAGATGTCCCCCAGTGGTCACAGAGGAGAGGAGGAACCGGTTGCTGCGCTCCGTCTTCAGCCGGGGCGGTGGCCTCGGTTGGTTCTGTTGATGTTTCTGTGCCACTACCATCATTTGCCAAGCTCTGATTTTGTGCCCGCAGCCCTACTGGAGAGAGGGAGTTGAATACCTCAAGGCACCCCCATCTGGGTGTTCTTTCTGGCTGGAGAAAGGACTGCTTTGACATGTTCCCCAGAAGGAGCTGGCACATGGTGATTCTTAATTTGAGGGAAGTGAGGAGAGATTGACGTTAAAAAACAAACCCCAAACCCCCACTGAAGGCAGCATTGACACATGCTTCAGATTGACCTTTTCTCCTGTAAAAGCTTTGCTGTGCTCCTTGCCATCTGTCCTAGAGTTTTGGAAATCATTGTTCCTTCTGAAACTTTTGGCAAAGTTATCTTCAGTGTGAATACATCATGGATGGGTGTCTGTGAGCTTCCTGGTCATCACTCCGTTGGGCGCTCACAAACACTGTGGATGCACACCCACGTTCTTACTGTGGAGAGGACTCTGTCACTAGACGGCAGTACCAGGGAGGCCGCTTGGGCTTTAATCAGTGCCTCAGTTTCCCAGTTGGTCAGGTGGAGTTTGTAATACATGACTGGCTTGCTTCACAGCTTCTTACAAAGTTTGAAGCAGGCTGCCTAGTTCAGTCTCAGCCTGGAGATAGGTGTTCCTTAACCCTGACCGGGTTTAGGAGTTTTTTTTAAGAGTCTGGATTTGCCGGGTGTGGTGGCGCACACTTGTAATCCCAGTACTTTGGGAGGCGGAGACCGGAGGATCCGGGTTTTCGGCCAGCCTCAGCTCTCTCTCTCTCTCTCTCCCTGTCTCTCTCTCTCTCTCTCTCTCTCTTTTTCTCTCTCTACCTAGTGAGGCCCTCTGCAACTTCGTGAGACCCGGTTTCAAAATAAAGTATAAAAAAATAGGGCCGGGGATGTAGCGCGGAGGGTTCAATCCCCGGTACCTCAAAAAAAAAAAAAAAGAGTCTGGATTTAAAAACCAGGAGATGTCACCTAAAATTCCAGCTTCTCTTGGAAACCAAATGACTTGGCATCCCTCAGCCCACCTGCCTTCATGGCAGTAATCTGCTGGCCTGGAGGAGTGGCTGCCCCAGGGTGGGGCATGTAACTTCCTGGTTTGCCACAGTCCCCACCTCTCCCTGTGAGCTCCCTGACAGTGAGTGTGTCACCGGCCTCCCTCTGTACATTTTGTGTACATTTTGGGCTGTTCTGCATGTGATCTGGTCCCATTAGACATTTGGGCTTGTGCCTTGATCTCAAGAAGATATTAAGTAAGGTATCATATAGATCCAGAAGGGCTTTAGGGGAGGAAGGGCAAGAAGGGAATGCCTTTATTCTTTACTACCTCCTGTTGCTGGCATTTTCCTGCCCTTTAACCCTCTCAGATGCTGAGGAAGGTCTCAGATGCCCTTGACAGGTGAGAGAGAGAGCTTCTAGAGATTGCAGCATGCCTGAGCTGCAGGACTTCAAGGGATGCTACATTGTCTCAAGGTAAAGTGCATGCAGTGGCCAAGCCCTCCCCAGAAGCCACCTGGACATGTTTATGCCTATAGTGGGCAAGAGCATAAGGGCTGTGTGCATGACTTGGAGTGGTGTGGTCCTTCTGTCTCCATAAAACACTTGTACACAGAACTACAGAATATTTGGGGGTCATTTATATTCTTTTTTTTTTTTGCGGTACTGTGGATTGAACCCAAAGTGCGTTCTACCTCCAAGCTATACCCCCAGCCCTATTTTTTATTCTTTATTTTGAAACAGGGTCTCACTAAATTGCGGAGGGCCTCACTAAGTAGCTGAGGCTGGCCACAAACCTGGATCCTCCCGTCTGGGATTACAAACGTGCGCCACCACGCCTGGCTAGGTATATTCTTTTAAAACAGAGTTATCCCCCTCTTTTACTAGCATCTTTTGCAGAATTGCATTCATTCATTCATTCTGGTACTAGGGATTGAACCCAGGGACATTCTACCTCTGAGCTACAACCCCCAGCCCTAATCTGTGATCCTCCTGTCTAAGCCTTCCAAGTAGTGGGATTACAGGCATGTGCCACCATGCCCAGCTTCAGAATTGCTATTAAACAGATAAAAGCACAGCTGCTTTGCTTGGAGCTGGAAAGGAAGCCGTACACAGAGCCCAACCCTCAAGTGGAGTTGTTTTTTCCTCATGGCAGCGACTGTAGAGTCATCTGTAGTAACTAAGGCTTGGAGGAACCCAGCTGAAAAACTGCTGATTTAGTCTTGGTTTCCTCGGATAAGGAAATGGAGGCCAAAGAGACTCAATAATTGTCCAGGGTTGCTCTTTCATATACACCTCTGGAGTAAATTCCACTTTAGCTGGCTTCTCTGATCTTTTAGACAAGCTTCAGAAGACTACTTATTTTAAGTTCGTTTTCTCTTCAGGTAATTCAAAGAGAAGCTACAGTAAGTAAGCAGCACTTATTGAGTTGAACCTTATTTTAAAAGATAAACAGAGTTTGTGGGACAGGAAAGCAGAAAGTAGGCCTGGAGGAGGTTTTTCTCATTTGGGGGTCCTCCGGCTCCTTTGGTTTGTGTCTTCTTTGGGTCCTAGACAAGAGGATGCCATTCCTGAAGGTGTGTGGGACTTGTGTTGGGAAGTGAGGTTTCCTTTAACCTGCAAAAAATAAACAGGTGGCAGAGTTTTAGTGCCTAGAATCTAGGCCTGATTTTAAAATATCCAGCAAAACCTCTTTGGCAGCAAATCCAGAAAGCCTGTCTCAGCACCATGCCGGGCTTCTTTGTCTCATATTCCTGGTCTAATCATTGTCATTGTCTGCCCAGCTGTTTCCCATCACTACTCAGATAATCAGTTTGGTGTTTTTCTTCTCCGTCTGCTCACCTTACCTCCTCCATCCCTCTCACTTTTCCTCACAGAGTGGAAGTCACTGGTGTCCTCCTTCATTCAGAACAACACCTGGGCTGGGTACCATCTAGCATGATTCAGTACTTGATACAGAGCCAGAGATGTACTGCTTACTTCTTCCAAAGCCCCATTGCTGATGTTGGATAGCATGATGAGACTCTGGAGGAGGTTTTATTTGTCTTTAAAAAGTTTCAGTTGAGCCAGGCATGGTGGCACAACCTGTAATCCTAGTACTTGGGAGGCTGAGACAGGAGGATTGAAGGTTCGAGGCCAGCCTTAGTAATCTAGCAAGGTCCCTAGAACTTAGCAAGACCCTGTCTCAAAATAAAAAATAGGACTGTGGGTGTAGCTCAGAGTTACCCCTGGGTTCCATCCCCAGCAACACACACACATACACATACACACACACACACACACACACACACACACACACACACGTACGTTTCAGTTGAAAATTGTGATCTCTTGTTGATGTCACAACTAAAAGAGATTTTAAAGATTATATAAGTCCCCCAGTAGTTGGGTGGAGGTTGTACTACATGGCCTGCTTATTTCATAGGTCTTTTGAAGTTTGAAGCAGGGCCATCTTTTGAAGTTTGAAGCAGTCCTGGCTTGTGTAGAACTGATGATAATCAAGTTTCAATTTTTCACTCACTTTTTATCCCAGCAGAGAACTAGAGGCTTTTTGTCATCTTGCTTATTTGAAAAGTAGAGGTCCAAGATATCTCAGCTATTTCATTGGTGACTTCACAGTCTTCTGCTTATTAAAGCCTTTTACTAAGAAAGTGGTAGGAAGCAGCTAATCCTAGAAGTTTAAATATTGGAAGGATCCATAGGGAAAACACATTAAAATCACAACAAGATACCAGTATTTTTGAAAATGAATGGCCAAAATAAAAAAGACCCATAATATCAAGTGTTGGTAAAGATGTGGAACAACCAGAACTCTCTTGTGACTGTTGGGAGCATCAAATGGTACAACCACTGTGGGGAACAATTAGGCAGTTTCTTGTAAAACCGAATACACACTTGCCATATGACCTAACAATTCTGTTCCTAGGTATTTACCTAAGACAAATGATTACCTATGTCCATTAAAAAATGAACTTCTCTACAGGTGTTAATTTCTTTTTTTTTTTTTTTGCGGTACTTGGGATTGAACCCAGGGGTGTTCAAGCTATACCCCCAGCCCTATTTTTTATTCTTTATTTTGAAACCGGGTCTCACGAAGTTGCGGAGGGCCTCACTAAGTAGCAGAGGCTGGCCGTGAACCCAGATCCTCTGGTCTCCGCCTCCCAAGTACTGGGATTATAAGCGTGTGCCACCACGCCTGGCTACAGATGTTAATTTCTAATAGCCAAAAGCTGGAAACAATTCAGATATCCTTCAGTGAGTGAATGGATAAATCAATTATGGAATATCTATACAATAGAATAGTAGCAAAAACAAAACTATTGATATGTATATACATATACATACATATAAACACACACACACACATATATTAATGAGGATGAATTTTAGAAATAGGGTGCTGAATAAAAGAAGTCAGATACGAAAGATTATATATACTGTATGATTCCATTCATTCTTGGGCAGGCGGAACTAATTTATAGAAATGGAAAGTAGACATAAAATTAGCTGAGGTAGTGTGGAAGAGGAGGGGAGATTGTCTAAAAAGGGCATGGAGAATTCTTTACAGTGATGGATTGATTGTGGTGATGATTACAAGAGTGTATGAAATTGTGAAAACTCATCAAACTACACTTAAAATAGGTGCATTGTGTTGCATGTAAATTGGCTTAAAAAGAAAAATGTAAAACAGATGAAGGCTCTAATCTGAATTCTGCTGACTAGCTCTGCAGAATTAATCTCTGCATCTGTTTTCCTATTGAGAAAATGGGGCAATAGATCTTTTACCTATCTCATTCAGATATTGTAAAATAGAAATGAAACAATATATTTTGAAATGTCTTTAAAATAGTCATACACAGTTGCTGGGTCAAGGGAATATTTCCTCAACTCCTCTTCAGGCAAGACTGTGATAACCAATGTCTGAGCTAATACATATATTTTGGAGATCATTTGCAAATCATCTTTTAACTTCATGGAACATGGGGTGTGTATTCCTTCCTTTCCTTGGCCACCAGTAAAATGAAGGGTTAGACTAGAAAAGAGGTAGAATTCTGGAGGTTCAGAGAATCTCAAAGCTTTTCATATGTGTGTTTTTTTGGTTTTTTTGCTTTTGCTTTTTTGCTTCAGCTTTTGCAGTGTTGGCCTGTGTGGCATCAATTTAAACTGTGACTTGTTGCCAGAGTTTAAAAATCTACATTTCATATAAAAGTCTGAGTTCTAGCTTATGCTTAGAAATGAATATTGCTGACAAAATCAAGTCCATATTCCTACACTGCAACTGAATATTGAAAGGATCTATGGGGATCGCACATTCAGATCACAGTGAGATATCAGTGTGACAACTATCTGGAGCTGCGTAGTAGCTGTCCCTGTACATGGTTGTACTCATTAGTTTCCTGTAGTCTCCACCACATTCTGTCACCTTTTCTGTTCAGTCGTAACAGTTAAGAGGAAAGTTAATTCCCTATTGAATGCCAACTGTACGTTAGGCACTGTTATAGAGCATGATGATCCAGAGGGGAACCAAATGGGAAAAATCTCTAAACTCATGGTGAATCGTAAATACTCATCTACATTTCCATCAAAAATTAGGGAGAAGCTGGGCATGGTGGCACATGCCTGAAATTCTAGTACTTGGGAGGCTGAGATGAGGGTTACAGGTTCAAGGACAGCCTCCGCAACTTCATGAGGCCCTCCACAACTTAGTGAGACCTTGTTACAAGATAAAAAATTAAATAGGGCTAGGGGTGTAGCTCAGAGACATAATGCCCTGTGTTCAATCCCCAGTACCACACACACGCACAAAAAAAAATTAGGGAGTGAAGTTAGACCAAGAGTGTTATGTATTTTAGGAAAAATAAGAGAAAACATATTTCTTTGTATAAATTTTAAAAAATCCTACCTATTTAATAGGAAAAGTGTGGCTGTGTTGAAATTACCTTGCCTGTGTCACTTGCTTGCTTCATTTAATACATCAGATATGTTTCCCTCTGTGATTCAGTAAATTCATGGATGAGATTATCTTAGTGTTTCACAAAATGCCAGGAGTAGACTGGCATTGGCCAGTTAGCTTTCCTTACCTGTGGCTGGACTGCAGCTTTGGATTTTTCCATTTAATCAAGATCTTGGGATGCAAGTCGGTCTGGAATAAGCTTCTGTATTCAGTCTTCTCTCTTGGCAGCCTCTTCTGTAATAGCCTGGGCCCTGTTTAGCTCTGGCCGTGCAGCATTACCTTGATCCCTGTGGTAGGCAGAGGACCTGTGCTTGAAAAGTAGCTTATGTGGTGCTATCTCCTCTCTACCTTCTAACTTAGTAGTTTATACTCCTATTTTGTCAACTACACAGTGACAGAGGCTGACATCTTGAGGATTACAAATCCTATTAGACTTCAGTTTTGATCTCATGGTTTAAATTCTTCTTACCACAAGTAAGTCCTTTTATAGGCATAGATGCTTAATAATGTGGTTCCATCTGTGGTAGGCATAGTAATTCATTGCTTTGCTTTTAGATTTATCATGGTCATAGGCTTTGAGAATCTGGGTTGGCTTTTCTCAATCAGTTTTGCTTGCTGTATCATGTGGTAGGCAACCCTTTTCATAGGTCACTGCTGGAAAGGTCATCTTGCTACCTACACTGCCCTACACTGCTCCCATCTGCCACTGCACTGCTCCCATCTGGTGGCAGTTATCTCAAATTGCAGTATCTTCCACCTGCTCCCTCCGCTCCCTGCTCCCTCTCCCCTGTCTCTTCCCTCCTTATTTTTTTGTACTGGGGATTGAATCCAGGGGCATTCTACCTCTGAACTACACCCCAGGCCTCTTTTTTTTTTTAAGCAGTAGGTATCATGAAGTTGCTCCTTTTCTTTCTTTAAAAAAAAATTTTTTTTAAAAACAGTAGACATCATGAAGTTGTTAAGGCTCACCTCAAACCTGAAATTCTTCTGTCTCAGCTTTCCAAGTACTGGGATTACAGGCATGTCCCTCCATGCCTTGCTCATCTTCCTGTTTCTAAAAGCAAGTCCTTTTAATGGTACCAGGCATCACACATTGAAATGCCTTTCTTTTTTAAGTACTGGGGATTGAACCCAGGAGTAGTCTACCTCTGAGCTAGACCCCCAACCCTATTTTATTTTTTAATTTGAAACAGGGTCTCACTAAGTTGCTGAGGCTCTTGCTAAGTTGCTGAGGTTGGTCTCAAACCTATGATACTCCTCAGCCTACCTAGTACTGGGATTACAGGCATGTGTCACCATACCTGGCCTTGAAATGCCTTTAAAATCTGTCTATGGGTGAAGGAACTCCTCTTTAGGCAAGAAAGGCAAAAATTGTGATAACCAATATATGCACTATATGTATATTTTATAGATCATTTGCAAGTCATCTTTTAACATCATGGAACATGGGGTGTGTCACTTCCCCTTGGCCATCAGTAAAATGAAGGGGTTTCCCATTTCCATTGATAGAAATACCTATTCCCAACTTTTGCTCTCTAGCATTCTCAGATGTCTCTTTATTATCTAAAGGAATATTACATGGTTTTTCTCTATAATAGGTAAGTGGGAAGAACATTTTTGGACAGTTTGGTTTTACCCATAACTAGCTTTGGGACTCCTAAACTTCACCCATAAAGCAAAATTATTGGTCATTATGCTGCCTAGGAACACTATCAGTATAAAGTCTGTAGTTCTATTATTTAAAACATTCAAAATATCTATAAAATGAATACCCACTTGGACCATGTACAAAACAATTATGAATATAAATAGAAATTTTATAATTTATACTGCCACTTCCCCCAATTCTAATTAACTTTAAGCTGCATCATGGGCTGAGAGCAGTGTTGCACGCCTGTAATCCCGGCTTCTCAAGGGGCTTAGATAGGAGTGTTGGAAGTCCAAGGCTAGCCTGGGCAACTTAGCAAAACCCTGTCTTAAAATAAAAAGTGAAAAGAATTGGACATGGAGCTCAATGGTAGAGCACTTGCCTAGCATGGGCAAGGAAGGCTCTGGGTTCAATCTCCAGTACTGAAAAGAAAAGAAAAGCATCATAGTTTTAATAACTTTTTGGAAAAAGAATATAAACACCACTTCATTAAATGTACATATTATTACAAGACACATTCTGATACCATAAAATTAATGTAAAAATATGCATCTTAGAATTTAGGAATTGTGTGTGTGTGTGTAAGAGGAAGAGAGAGAGAATGAGAGACATAAGTCCTTAATTTTCAATGCCAGATGGTTTTTTGTTTTTGTTTTTGTTTTTGTTTTTGCGGTACCAGGGATCGAACGCAGGGGCGTT
>PVJS01029247.1:0-24919 GCA_004027185.1 Glis glis
CACACACACACACACACACACACACACACACACACTCAAACACTCAGTATGCATGATATGTCAATCAAGTACTCTCATGTATAAAATATATGGAATCAATTTGACAATAACTAAAAATTATAATGCATGCACATTTGGGGTGATACTAGGATTAAGCCTAGGGGCATTCTACCTCTAAGCTATCCCAAGCCCTATTTTATTTTTATTTTGAAACAAGGTCTTGCTAAGTTGCTGAGAGTTTCACAAGGTTGCTGAGGCTGACCTTGAACCTGTAATCCTCCTGTTTCAGCCTCCCAAGTACTGGAATTACAAACTTGTGCCACCATGCCTGTCAAAGTACATACACATTTTAACAAGGCATTCCACTTCTAGAAATGTATTCAACAGTTATACTGACCTATATAGGATAAAACTAGACACATATTTATTGAAGCAATGTTTGTAGTAGAAAAAATTGGAAAATACCCTTATTCTCATCAATCGGGATTGTTAATAGACATGTTGATAATGATAGTGATAAGCATGATAGCTAGCTCATACTGTATTTATTAAATGCTACCCTGTCTGAACCATGGCTTTGCAGATTGTAATTACTTAATTCTCAAAACAATACACATAGCTTTGTGAGATAGACATATTATAACTATTGCATTCATTTTAAAGATTAGAAAATTGAAGTGTAGAATGACTATATGAGGAATTCAAGGTTATAAAGATAGTAGCTGTTAAAATCAGAATTTAACCCTCATACTGTAGCACTAGAGTCAATGTTAAACCCTGATTCCGAATGCTGAACAAATTTGTGTTTATCCATTCAGCACAATAAAACTAAGCCTCCCAAAGTATGTATATACACATGTATACATATATGTACATATATATGTATACACACATGTGTACATATATACATATGTTTCTGAACATATATACATATATGTGTATATACATATATAATTTTGAGGAAACTACCAATCAACATGGAATTAGCTTCAAATTACATTAAAGAAACTATAAAATGCTTATATATGGAATATTATTTGTATAAAATTTGAAAAAATACACATATGTCTATATTTATGTGTATAAATATGTGCACATTCATACATGAGTATATATTATCTATTAAAACATAGAAATGAAAAAATAAGGAAAATAAGAGCCCCCAAATACATGGTAGGTAATATTTCAATATTATTTATTATTCAATTAATTTTATCAGATGAAATTACCACTAAGAATGACTCTCTATTAAGAAAAAAATCAGTATTGCTACCTGGAATATCGTGAAAATATTTGAGATTTCAGCACATGAAAAATGTCATTGTAACCAATCAAAAAGTGTGTTTTACTAGTTCATTCTGAGTTTTTTTTTAACTTTTTATGTTCATTTATTGGTGCATTGTAATTATACATTTTGATATATGTCAGGGTATGAACATCATACATGCACACATTGCACATTTAGCCTTCCCTTCAATAGTAATGTTGAGAACATTTTAACTAGAAAATAAACAGTTAAGGGAATAAAAAGTTAACTTTAAAAAATAAAAAAAGTGTGTTTTATAAAAAGTGTTATAAAATATGCTCAGAAATTCAGAGAAGTTTCTGGAAGTGTGACATTGAGGAAACACAATGAAAAGGAATCCCAAGTGTTGGTTCTGCTTATTCAGTTGTGTCATTTAAAAAATATGAAGAACAAAACCAAAAGCAAAATATAGATTGTGGAAGTAAAGAGAGCTGAAATGCTGCCTCTGTTTGAGTCTTCCACAGAAATATGCCTTTGAAGAAATTATTTAACTCAGTGAGCTTTAAAATCATCTCTACTGTGAAAATTTCAAAAATTTTCCTGTATTATTTTGTGATTCTTATGAAGTAAGGTTTAACTCATTTTGGAAACTACACATTGGTACATTTTATTGTTTGACACTTTTAGTTCTAAAATTCACTGACCTAAATGACAGGAAATTGAAAATTTCATAAATAGAAATCTGATACTTCTCAGGTCATACAACTTCAATGAGGTGTTTCAATGAAGACTTCTTGTTTAATAGGGACATTCTCCAGCATGCAAAATTTACTGCTTTTGGGTAAATGCATTACACAGAATTTTAGACTTCTCTTCACTTCATTCCTCTTTATTTTCAGTAAATATATCATTAGAATAAAATGGCCTTGCCAGAATCTGCACATCGCCTCAGACATATGTTATAAACAGGCAAAACTATAGCCTCCCTGGATTGAAGAAGAGAAAGAGGAGGAGGGGGCAAGAAGTGGAAGAGGAAGAGGAGGAAGAAGAGGGGATGAGAAAGGGAAGTATAGAGGAGGGGGAACAAGAAGAGCAAGAACAAGAAGAAGGGAAGGAAAACAGTGGCCAAATTTTCAAAATAAAACTGAGCATTTCCTATAAGATGTAGAAAAAAGTTTGTGATTTTTCTGCTAAGTTCTTTAATTCCCATAAACTGTAGGTACCCTTTTAGAACAAAGTAGAGTACAAACAGTGTTCTTTACTATTTCCTAAGAAAACAGCGTTCCTGGCTCACAAAGGCAGGCAGACCCTCAGGACACTCCAAAGTTCCTGCTAAGAGTTCAAAGTGGGCCATGAAAGGCATCCTATCAATCACAACATGAAACACACTTTCTCACACTCTCCTGGGGGTGCAAATATTTATGCAGCTTTGGGTACTTATTTTATTCATGTACTTTCACATCAGCACAGCAATTCTATACTTCATGGTGGGGGGCAACCTTTATGCATTCTATGAACTTTCACATCCTGCATTAGATTTTTCGGTATGTACTTCACTTTATATAATGTTTCTCAGGATTTAAAAATTTGTTTCTCTCTCTCTCTTCTCAATCATTACTGAACATCCCACATAGAACAGATGTTTCTCTGCTTATAAAAAAAAGGAAAGCAATTTGACATTATAAATACCACATCACATCTCAAGGTCATAGTCAAAAGCTTTTATGTCTCATTAATTTTCAGGGTCCTCATCCATTTTTCTCATTGAGATCCTATTTACATCATGGTATGTGCAAATACACGGGACTTGTGTTATCAGTTAAAACAGAAGGCTATTATTGGCACTAATGACTAATATAAAACATTTCCAATTAAATGTGCAGTGCCTCATACACTTGTTTGGAAATGGCAACAGCAAAGATTTTCCTAATTCCAAGCTCCATGAGCTTTCTGGTCCATTTACCAGTAACTTCTCCCACTGAGGGAAAGAAAGAAAATACCTCTTTTAGTTAATCTATAACCTAACTGCTAACACATAAAAATACTGACCTTTATTTTTTCCTAAGTCAAACCAATTTAGGCCATCTATTAATGGCAATTTTTGGAAATTAGTTTGAATATTAATTTATCAGGAATTCCTTAGAAATTCACTGAAAGTGAATAAAGCAAACCTGCATGCACCACGGTCTGATCCTCAGTAGTCATGCATTCAGTAAGTGAGCAGTCACTTGGGAATATGGGCAACCTTTTGTCACCTCAGAACCTACATTTTTATTTCTGAAAATAATCAAATTTCAAGACTGAGTAAAACTCTTATTGAGTGTACTAATTTGTAATCCCATCTACAATGTGTAAGTGTTCATTTCACCCCCACATCCTCACCACAATCCTCGTATTCTTGATGACTGCCATTCTAGATACAGTGAGACGAGATCTCAGTGTAGCTCTGATTTGCGTTTCCCTGATTGTTAACGTTGTTAGACATTTTTATAGTATTTATTGGCCATTTGTACCTCTTCTTTTGAAAAGTGTCTATGCAGTCTAATTGCTCATTTATTGATTTGGTTTATTTGGTATTAATTTTTTTGAGTTCTTTATATATTCTGAATATTAATTCTCTGTCAGAGGAGTAGCTGGCAAAGATTTTCCCCCATTCTGTAGGCTGTCTCTTCACACTGTTGATTGTTTTCTTTGCTGTGAAGAAGCACTTTAATTTGATGCCATCCCATTTATTTGATTCTAAGTTTTATGTGCTGAGCTTTGGGGGTCATATTGAGGAAGTCTCTGCCTGTGCTTATATGTTGGAGAGTTGGTCCTTTGTTTTTTTTTTTTTTCTAGTGATTGCAAAGATTCTGGGATAATTTCTAAGTCTTTGATCATTCTGAGTTGATGATTATGGAGGTTTTGTTTATTTCCAAAAGAATTAAAAGTCAGAATACTATAGTAATATGTGCATACCCACATTTATAGCAGCACAATTCACAGTAGCAAAGTTATGGAACCAGCCTAGTGTCCATCAACAGAAGAATGGATAAATAAAATGTGGTATATACACAGAGAAGAGTTTTACTAAGCCACAAAAAAGAACAAAATTATGTCATTTGCAAGAAAGCAGATGGAGCTGAAGAACCTCATGAGATTAGCCAGACTCAGAAAATCAAGGGACACATGTTTTCTCTCATATATGGATGATAGAGGAAAAAAAAGGAAAGAAAAGGGAACTCCTGGAAATTAGACCAATAGAGTAGTAGAAGTAGATCAAGGAGGGATAAGGGGAGAGAAAGGGTAGATACCGGGAAGGAAACAGACCAAATAATATCATGTGCATATATGAATGTATCACTATGAATCTCACTATCATGTACAATTACAATAGACCAATCATTTTTAAAAAATTTTATTATGTTTATTTTCTCAAATGTCAGAATATTTCAAATACTTTTTTTTTTTTTTGGCGGTACCGGGGATTGAACCCAGGGGCGTTCTACCTCCGCGCTATGCCCCCGGCCCTATTTTTTTATGCTTTATTTTGAAACCAGGTCTCACGAAGTTGCAGAAGGCCTCACTAGGTAGAGAGAGAGAGAGAGAGAAGAGAGAGGAGAGAGAGAGATCACGCGCTCATGCGCTCGCTGAGGTTGGCCGCGAACCCGGATCCTCCAGTCTCCGCCTCCCAAAGTACTGGGATTACAAGCGTGCGCCACCACGCCCGGCTTTCAAATACTTTTTTAACCTCAAGATACTTCTTTTACCATTAAGAAAAGAATGGTCCCAGAAAAGATAATCTGTGAAGGTCAAATTGCAAATAATGATAGAGAACCTGATTCTTTGCTTTCAGTCTTAGTCCATAGTTTGAGACATGTTTTCTATTCATTTTTGTTACAAAGGTTTTATTTAATTATATTTTATTTTTTTGTGTGGTACTGGGGATTTAACCCAGAGGCTTTCTACCTCTGAACTATACCTCCAACCCTATTTTATTTTGTTATTTTGAAGCAGGATTTCACTAAATTGTGGAGGTCCTCACTAAGTTGCTGAGGCTGGCTGCCAACCTGTAATCCTCCTGTCTCAGCCTCCCAAGTACTGGGATTACAGGTGTGCACCACCACACCTGGCTTTTAAGCTTCTTTGACACTCATACCAGTGAGTGTCACTGAAGACTTTTGCTCCTTCTCTTGAGCTTAGATGACTGGGTATGTAACTGTGTTGACCAGTGGAACATTGTGGAAAAGACGCTCTGCAACTTCTGATATAAGCTTATAAAGATCATAGACCTTTTGCCTTATTTTACGGGCACATTTTCTTTTGGAGCCATTGGCTGCCATGAAGGAAGTCCGCCTACTTGAGGCCATCATGCTTTGAGGAAGTCCAAGTCACATATTGAGGTCATGGGTAGGATTTCTGGTTGTCTGCCCCAGCTGAGCCCAACCTTTGTTATCACAGACCATGTATCAGACATGTGGACAAAGAGGCCTACAGCCATTCACTTCACCCAGCTGAGACCCAAGATACCATGGAGCACAGACAAGCCATATCTGCAATGCCCTGCCCAAATTCCTTTCCTGAAAGACGTGTACACATATTAAAACAGTTGTTTTAAACTGCCAAATTTGATGTGGCTTGGTACTCTAGTCAGCAATATATAACAGGAATATTCTAGTTCTTAGTTTTCTCCCCTATGATACTGAGTACTCTGGCTTGTTTGACAAATTCAGCTACCACCAGCCAAATACCATGCTGTTCTAAACTTTTGCTTTTCTTTCTCATTATTTGGAATCTTTAGTTTTTCCATCTTTTTATATGCTATTTTCATAAGTAGAGAACAGAATGGCTTTTAATGTTTTAAAAGATCATATTTTTGGTGGTCAAAACTCTTTTTAAAAAGTCTTCCCTGTATAATCATGCAATTTATTTATTTAAAACAATAAATTAAGAATAAAGTAATGAAATAGCATAATAGAGATAAGGAGTTCCACTGTTTCTAAAAAAAAATGAACACATCTAGCAATACACTTTAAATTCATTAAATAAAAGTTCAAAAATGAGAGAGAAAAGAGCATCCAGGCAAAGAATTCTTTATGCAAGGTAAGTTACATAATAAATTTTCAGCAAATTAATGCCATAATGGACATTTTAAGAGTTACACTGTATTTAGCTAATGAGAACTGAAGAAATGTTAATGCATATCATAATCATTAGGTAAGAACATACATCATATTATTAAATTTTCTAATATCTTATTTTATGTATCTGACATTCAAGAATATCCAATCATTTTCTGGACCAAATAAAATTGCTATAATTTTAGTTATTAGATAATTCAATAAGCATATTTTTTCAGTACTGGGGATTGAACCCAGGGGCATTCTACCTCTGAGCTATACCCCCAGCCCTAGTTTTTATTTTGAAACAGGGTCTCACTAAGTTATGGAGGGCCTCACTAAGTAGCTGAGGCTGGCCGCGAACCCAGATCCTCCAGTCTTAGCCTCCCAAGTACTGGGATTACAAGTATGCACCACCACGCCTGGCTCAATAAGCATATTTTTATATATGGTTTGGTGTTCAGCTGGGTCCTACACAAAGTAAGATAATTGATGTATTTTTATTTTGGTACAATTCACAAAATAGAAATCTCTTTTTTTATATCACAGTAGAAAAATAGAAAAGCCTGGTAGCTCTGTCAATGGAAAGTTGGGTGAAACAGCACCTTTTAAGAAGGTGCTATGTACAACAAATGAAAAGAAAGATCAAGAGCCCAAAAAGCTTTTGAGTCATCTTGTTAGAACTCATTCGCTCCTCACTAAAGTTTGGTAAAAGCAAAACAAAAAAAAGCAAAATTGCAGATATCCTACTAGCCTAATAAATGGTAAGAACCTATTCTTTTTGTCCACAAACTATGTACTGCAATACCTAATGCTTATTTTATTCCAGTTCAATTGGTTCTAAGCTTCTCTGTCTCTGGAAGTTTCTTGCTGTCATTCACATGACCATCCAATAGTCAACATAAAACATATGCAGATGGGTCACCTGAGTCCTTGTAAAGGTTTAAAATATGAAATTGTTTTTTTAATTTCAGAATACGTTCAATTTTTACTTCCGATTCTTTTAAGTCATAGATCTATATCTAAAATGAAGTTATAGCCGGGCGTGGTGGTGCACACTTGTAATCCCAGTACTTTGGGAGGCGGAGACCGGAGGATCCGGGTTCGCGGCCAGCCTCAGTGCGCATGCGCGTGCGATCGATCGATGGATCGATCGATCTATCTCTCTCACTCTCTCTCTCCCTCGCTCTCTCTGTCTCTCTGTCTCTCTCTCTCTACCTAGTGAGGCCCTCCGCAACTTCGTGAGACCCGGTTTCAAAAATAAAGCATTAAAAAATATAGGGCCAGGGATGTAGTGCGGAGGTAGAACGCCCCTGCGTTCAATCCCCGGTACCGCAAAAAATAAATAAATAAATAAATAAAATAAAATACAATGAATTCATATCAAATGAGAATAACCTACTTCACTGTATTTTATTCACTCAAACTCATAGGCCTCAATTTTCAGTAGGCTACAGACATGAATTCAGCTAGATTAATTGGTACAATTTCTTCCCTTAATCTAGTTTCATAACGACATAGAGTCAATGATCAGTTTTACACCTCTTGCTATTTTACATAGGTAGTTAATCTATTAAAAATTAAAATACCTTCCAGGTAATTGAATTTTCTAAATAGCACAAAAGTACATGCACAATTAACAATAAGCATATTAATTTTGACTTATTCACATTGATATAACTTAATTTATAAATGAAGGTTTAATTTTGTAACTGTTCACAAAATATACACCTCTAAATAAATATTTTGTGCTTCAAGGTACTTGCTTAATCTAAATTATATACATGCTAATGGATTTCTTATTCTAAATATATATCCTTAATATAACATGTATATGGGAGAATAAATACCATTATTACATTCTTTTTTCAATTTACCACCCCTTTTTTGTTATATTTGAGTATCTAGACGCTGTGATAGAATTGAAAAATACACAAGTATTTTTCACAAATACTAATTGTTTTGTATTAAACACAAGCTAATTGTTATGACTGATTCACTTTTTGAGTTTTTATCTGTATATGTGTGACTTTATGTAGACATCATTTAAATTGGATGAATATTTGAACATAAATTACTTATGATTTCTAATTATAAATGTAATCTTTTTACACAATGTGCATATATCCTGGACTCAGAATTCTATGGATAGAAATGATGTTTCACTAGTAGTGGTGTCCAATAAAGGTAGTTCTTAGGCTCCTTCACATCCCAGAGCAAATCTGTTCTTCCCCCTCCTCAGGAAATCTCTTCACAGCTCAGCTGCCAGTGTCCATAGTGCATAGTGAGAATCTTGTGTCAGGCAAAGCTGCCCTTAACCTTCAGCGTATCAAACCTCCTCTTGGTCAGATGTGGTCTCCACCCTATGTTAGAATTCATGTTACAATATTTTTCATAAAAATACCCCCTTCACTTCTAATTCTCTCCTTTTTCTTTATTAGAGTGAGGCTTCAAAGCAGTTTTTCCAGGCCCTCAGAAAAGAGGAAGAAGGGACAAATACCATGACACCTTCTCCAAGACTTTTTTCATCCCATCATTTCCTCCCTGTCTTATGCAAAAAACACATCCTACCTCCTTCTGTCCATAAAGGAAGCATCTATATACTATTGGTAGCCATACAGTATTAACAAAGCATCCATTTAATATTTGTTTCCTTTTGCTAACAATCTCAGCAGCTGAAAGCAACCCAAATATTACCTCAAAGTTTCATAGAAGAGAATTTGAACATAGGTCTTCCTGGATAAAATGACTAAAATCACTGTGCCAGCAGGAAAACATTTCTTTCTGGAGCCTCTACTGGGGAATCCAGTTCCTTGCTCATCCAGACTGATGGCTGAATTTAGTTCTTGTGGTTATAGAACTGAGGTTCCCGTATCTTTGCTGGCTGTCAGCCAATGCTTGTTGCCAGCTTCTAGAGGTGGCCCACTTTCCTTGGCTCATGGCGTCCTCCCTTGACAAGGGTAGCAATGGCAGATCAAGTCTTGTACATGCTTAAAATCTCTTTTTTTTCTATTGTCACATCACTCTGATCCTTTCTTCTGCCTCCTCTTCTACTTTTAAGGCCTTGTGTGATTAGATTGGGTAATACAAGACAATCTTTCTATTTCAAATTCCTTAAACTTAATCATATGTACGAAGTCCTTCCCACCACGTAAGATTTACAGGCTTTGGGAATTAGGATGTGGACAACTTTTTTTAAAGGGGGAATCCTTCACCCTACTGCATATATCAATTGATATCAATATAATCAATATTGCAATCAATATGAATAAATTTACATGGGAGGTTCACTAGCCTCCAGTTATATAAAGAAACCCCAAATTCCAATTTAGAATCGGTTTCTGAAATCATAATTTTGAAATATTACAACTATAACTTTTGGGCAAGGTTGGTATGGAAAAACAGTAATGTGTATGTATAGATTTTTTTTTCTAAGATATGGGGTGGCTGCACAACTAGCTCTCAGGGAGTAATAGGAGTTAGCAGATTAAATCATACCTGCAGAAGGAAGGCTCACATTGAAAATTCTGACAGGTTTCTTGCAATAGGACTACAGCCTTGGCAGACACTGCTATAATAAGAGTATATACCTTTCTCTATCTAATGTCATTTTGCTGAGTTTCAAGCAGGAAGAAGCTGAGATCTCCTTAGAATATAAATCATGTCAAAAGTAAGTGTTAAACTCCAAAATGAATTCCGTAAAACTTAAAGTGACTTTTCCAAGCCTGGCACATATAGACACAAATTAGGACCATATTGTACACATGCTGTATGATGACAATATCCTGCCAAACAAGAAAAATGCCTTCTTTAAATAGACAGCGATATTTTTTAGGTTAGTGAGCTGAAGGGAAAGAACTTTTGTATAATAAAGTTTCAATCAAGGGGACATAAGTGACCAGTATTATACTTATATCACTGTGTGCAATGTATTTAGAACTACATATATATTCTGTAGATACTACATAAAGCCAAAAGACATTTTACCTTTCATTTAATTTATTAACAAATGTTACTGATATCTAATGACATGCCATTTAAGAAGGTGGAAGTTTTCTCCAAGCTGTTAAAATATTTGTTTAATATGCACTAAGCAGTATATTAGAGGGTATATGTTCCACTGGCTTGATTTTTAGTAAAAAAAAAATCTAAGCTCTCAATTTTAGTCATCAATGTAAAAAGAAAAAGGAAGAAGAAAGTGTGTGAACAGTCTGAGGAACTAAAGGACAAAAGAATAAAGTGTGTTTATGCCTAGAAAAGTGAATTCCAACAGGGCTGCCTTGATAGCTTGAAGCTATCCAGTGTCAATATATATGGATGAAAGTGACCAACCACACTGTAATAGCACAAAACATTCCTCCCTTCTCCAAGTCATAAGCGCATTTTCATGCTGTTTCCTATATAATAGAGATAATAGTAATACATACTTCAGAACACTGTGAAAAGAACACATCAGATAATACAGGTAAAACAATTAGCACTGTTTTACATATCAACACTTAATACATTCTAGATACACATACAAGTGCTCAATATATTTAGGTTAATTCTATTATTAAGAAATATAACAACTGTTCAATGATTGGTAGAAATTTTTATGTGTCCAGTAAAATATAATTTCAGAATGTTAACCTAACTGATAAAGTTTGGATGTGGAATGCGTCCGAAAGGGCTCATGTGTTGAAAGCAGATTCCCCAATGCAGCAAAGTTCAGAAGTGGGGCTTGTAAGTAGTAACGAGATCATGAAGACTGAACTTATCAGTGGATTAATCCATTGATGGATAAATGGACTACTGGGATGAAGGATGTAGGTAGAGGAAACAGTTCACTGGAGGTGTACCCTGAAAGGGTTTATCTTCTCCCTGGACCCTTACTACCCTCCTACTTTGCTTTCTGGCTGCCATGAGCTGAGCAGCTTTCCTCTACCATGCCCATCTGCCATGATGTTTCTTCCTTGGAGCCAGCCAACCATGGACTGAATCCTCTGAAACTGTGAACCAAAATAAACTTTTCTTCCAAGTTGTTCTTGTCAGGTATTTTGGGCACAGTGATGAAAAGCTGACTCACACACTAACTTTTCCTTGTTGGCATATTTTGTACTGTGTATAACAAGTAGATGCATTGGATTGAGTTTTGTATTTGCAAAGCATTTTAATGTTAGGTTAGCCTTGCTTTGGGTACATACAGAAAAATTCATTTTAATGAAAAAGAAAGTGCAATGGGCTTAAGCAACTGTCAAAGATTACATATTGTTCCTTTAATTTGTGGTGATGTGTTGCCAATTTGTGGTGAAGTGAACCAAGAATACTAAATATACTCCAAAGCCTTGAACAGTCCCGTAAAACAAAGACTTATCTTGCCTAAAATTCCAATAGCATTTTGGAAGCAGAGAAAAATGGGAAATTAGTATTGCCTAAGGATTTTCCATCACCATCTTAAATTCCACGGTCGATCACTTTAATCTCTTTATTCCTCATGATCTCAATTCCCTTGCCCCTCTTTAGTTTAACTGTTTATCCTTAGTCAAACTACAACCTGACTTCAATTCAATAGCCTGCCTTCTCTGTACCTGAAACTATTGAGCTGGACATGTCTGAAAAAACACATGACACCTTGTCACCTGACCTCATTTCAAATTCAAGGTTACAAAGACAATATGAATTCTCAATGCTGCTTCAACCGCTTTCCTTAATTGTTCCTTTGAACAAATGTTCTTGGATACTCTATCCTCCTTTCTCCTTTATTTTGCAGCTCCAAAATCTTCTTCCTATATCCTTATGCTCAGTTACTTTTTATTTTTCTTGGAATATAAAGACCAACAGAAGAAAGAGTTTTACACTTCCCAGCACCACTTCAACCCACTTAAAATCAGCTGTGTTCTTATTTTCTTTCTTGACAGAAGGGTCCATACTTACTGTCCCCATAGCCATTCTTCTCCTTTTCTCATCAGTCCATTTCAGTCAACTTTTTGCTCCTATTGCTCCATGGAAATTGTACCTCTCATGGACATCAGTGGCATGCACTATTAAATTCAATGGTTAATTATCATTCTTACCTTACTTGACTCCTCAATATTTGGATAAGTTGATCACTATTGATTAACTCTATTTACTTTCAGTACAGTACACTGACTCTTGGTTCTCCTTTCACTTTTCTGATCACTCCTTCTTAGTCTCATTTATGGTTCCTTCTCACTCCCCTATCCTCTAAATATTAGATTACTGCTGATTCAGTCCTCAGATCTCTTCTTCTATCCTTACTCATTTTTTGTTACTATCTCATATATTCTCCTGACTTAAATGACATCAGTAGTGATAGCTCAAGAATTTTTTATCTTTAATGCAGACCCTCCGCACTAAACTTCAGACTTTTATA
Organism: Glis glis; assembly: GCA_004027185.1. Classification (NCBI taxonomy): domain Eukaryota; kingdom Metazoa; phylum Chordata; class Mammalia; order Rodentia; family Gliridae; genus Glis; species Glis glis. The sequence continues at coordinate 12,722 of PVJS01029247.1, forward strand.
CTACCATTTTAACATCTTCACTTGGTGTCTAATAAGCAGCTCTAAATTAATATAACTAGCTGAACTGTACACCTGATCTTCTTTCCAAAATATGCTCTTCTCATAGTCTCTCCCATCTAAGTCTATGGCTATGGTATTCTTTGTTGTTCAGGCCCATAGTCTTAAAGTCAACTTTGATTCTTCTCTTTCGTTCACATTCCACAGTCAAACTTAGCACATCTTTTAACTTTATCTTTGAAATACATCCAGAATAAAGCCCCTCTTCATCACCTCCACTGATACAACACTGGTCCAAGCCACCATTATTTCTAGTAACTGCTTAATTGCAAATTCACTTAACTCATCTCCCTATCTGCTTGTGTCCCTTTTAGCCCTATTCTCAGCATACTAATATTTAACATTTGACTGTTAAAACATAAGTTGGGTCATATAGTTCTGTGCTCAAAGCACTCTAGTGGCTCCCCATTTTATAATTAATGTTTAATTGTACTTTAACTGTGATGGCTCAGAGGCTTAAAATATTTGTCCCCTCTCAACTCCTTCTATTCTCTTCACTACCCCATTCTTGATCTTCTTTGAACATAGCAGGAAAATTTGTTAGGGCCTTTGCACTTGTTTTATTCTTGCTCTAAGATCCTCTGGCCCCAGATATCCCCATAGTTTGTTTCTATATCACCTTCTTCTTTGAACAAATATTTTAAAGTTATATTACCATCTACCCATCATCATTCTTCTTGTCCCTCCACGCAGTCTGTTTTTCCTTAGCATTTATCAGCATCTAAAATACTATATATTTTACATACTTATCTACTCAGTCTCCTTTCTTCTAATTAAAATGCTTAAGTTTCATGATGTTGGAGTTTCTCTTATATTTGCTGCTCCGAAACTAGAAAGTTCCTGGCAAGAAGCCGGGCGCACAAGAAGTGGTGGCGCACGCTTGTAATCCCAGTACTTTGGGAGGCGGAGACCGGAGGATCCGGGTTTGCGGCCAGCCTCAGCTCGCTCGCTCTCTCTCTCTCTCTCTCTCCCCTTAGTGAGGCCCTCTGCAACTTCGTGAGACCCGGTTTCAAAATAAAGTATAAAAAATAGGGCCAGGGGCGTAGCGCGGAGGTAGAACGCCCCTGAGTTCAATCCCCAGTACCGCAAAAAACAAAAAAAGAAAGTTCCTGGCAAATTAATATATCCAGAATCAAACCACCAATCAGACTATCAGATATGTGCAGGATGAATGAATACATAAATCAGTCAACAAAATGTTCCTCTTAAGTTACTTTTGCAATAGTTACTCCCTTCATTGTCTATCTGGAGCACATAAAAGCATATCATTAATTAATTAAGAACAGTAGTGAACCCTAGATGACCACCAGGGGATGTGAGAGCAACAGCTGGAGAAAGATGGTATTGTGTTTGTAAGAAAAATGACATCTATTTCATACAGTTTTCTTGTGGTTGGATTTATTGAATTATTTAATTATCTAGAACAGGGGCCTCTACACTTTCATTTCATAATATTATCAGTAATAACTATTCAGAGTTTATTTATAAATATATCACATACCTCATACATCATATACTTATATATTAAGTATAGTGATATGATATTATTATATATTTATTAAACATACATAAGAATATTGAAAAGTATAAGAAATGAAATACACACTATTTTAAGTGTTTAATTTCATTATTAATATAAAACTCCTTTTTACTCTCAACAATATATCACTATCATTTTTAGAAAGAGTGATATAATCAAATATGCTTCTCTACTTTAAAAATATTGGCTTAATATTTAGAAATATTACTAAATATTGATATTTGAAGGTATATTTTTAGGTTTAGCCTGTTTTAATATTCATAATTAATGGTCTTCACAGTTGAAAAAAGATACCATACAGATAAAAATATACAGGCCCTATTATAACAATTATATCAATGGCTGACCTTCCAAAATATTATACACATTTATCAATTCTCTCCACCAATTATTTTTAGGTTCTGGTTGAAATTTGGCTAATAAATCTTCTAAAGTTAATTGTTTGTACTTTAAAATTATTTTGAAACTATGGCATTCTAACATCTAACAAAAAGGATCAAAGCCCACTGAAACTTCTGTTCAGAAGGATTTTTTTTTTGCAAAAAATATTTTTAAATGGATTCAGAAGGCTTTAAAAGTAAACTACGTGTCTGTCAACATAGGAATGGATTAAAAAATGTGGCACATACAATAGAATTTTATTCAGCCATAAAGAAGAACCAAATTATGTCATTTGCAGGAAAATGGATGGAACTAGAGAATATTATGCTAAGTGAGACCAGCCAGTTTCAGAAATTCAAGGGTTGTATGTTTTATCTCATATATGGAAACTAGAGAGAAAATGGGAAACAAAAGGGAATTCCGATAAATGAGGAGAGACCAGTAGAATAGTGAAAGAGGATTAGGGGACAGAGGTGGGGAGGGGGAAAAGGAGAATTGAAGAAGGAAACAGTTCAAATGATGTTATATCCATATATGAAGGTATCGCTACCAATCTTACTAACACAGGTGGGGAATGCGGAAGGCAGCTGGGTGAGATGTGGAGGCAGATAAGCCAAGTGATGTGTGCGCACATGTTTGAATCACTTTGAACCTATGATATATCACTGCAATGTACCAATGAACATATAGAAATTATATAATCATGTTTTCTAATTCCAATGTGCAGAAAAGAGTAGTTATGTTTGATAGATCAACCTTAATTTGAGGCATAAAAATTATATAACACTAGAAACTTCTTAAATAACTCTTTTTCAAAATGGTCCCTATGTAATAAAAACTGCTTTTGCAAGGTAGTTTATGTCTCTTTCATTGACCAACTTTTTATCTGGTCCCATATTGACAATATTTTTCCTTCATGTCATGACTGGGAAGATCTAAGTGTTCTGATATTTGCCAGTATTTTTTCTCTCTTTGCTTGTGCTTGCATTCCTAATATTCTCTTCACCCTAAGTTTTTTGAAGGAATTTATTAACATGTCATTTTGGGGTTAGTCTCCACTTGTTCAAAATTCTAGGTAGTATAATTTATAAATTAACTTAGTTGGGCTAAAATGAAACATAGTTTTCATATGTCAAAATCAATGAACATGTGAGGTCACCACTGTGAACACTCCGCTCTGTACATGCTGACTTCCCCCTCAGAACACAGTGAGCATGGGTCCCTACCAAGTGGGTATGTCAATCCGTACACTAAATCTTTTAAAAGCCTTTATTTTTACTCATTTTATATTAAAAAAATAAGTATACGGAAGTCTTACTATTCCCTTACATACATTCCTATGGCTCATTCCCCTCAGTTTTTGGAGATGGCTGACTTGTAGTATCTTTTTGCCCATATATTTTGACAAACATGCTTTAGGGTATTATTACAGTGTCTTAACTCCAACTCATAAAAGCCAAGAAATTATTTTAAAAATTTGAAGTAATAAAAAACTGGGAAATTTTGACTATACATAGGTGCTGTTGCCACTATGTTACCCTACATATAATTTCTAGGTGTGAATATGCAAGTTTGAGGTGTTACATATAAGCATTTAATAATATCAATTTATCACTTAATAAATTTAATAATAAATAATAGCTGTGTTCCATATAAAATTATTAGAATATTAAACATATATCTAAATATAAGCATCTGTAAATGAAAATATTATTTTTCCATATTACTTCAAAATAGAATATGAACAACATGGCAATGTTTAAAAAACAGTTTCATCTTTTCTCCAATTCAAATGCTTTCTATGTTTGGCTCATCCTAATTCTCTCATTTATTTTACCTATGACTAAATGACAATTTTATAATAGCAGAGCTCTCTTCATTATCATCAATTTTCAGAAAGCACAGACTTGTATGAGGCATTTAATGAATGTTATTGAAGAATGAGAAAAATCATTATTTTAACTGAGAGCCTATTGCTATTTCATATTAGAGAAGAGTGCACATGAAATTTACAAAGTATTTCCAGAATTTTAACAACTAAACATACTATAGCCAGTTTTCTGGAAATGCCTTCTATTTGCATAAGTATACTGAATGTATATCAAACTTTTTAAACCATGATTTTTGAAGTTCTGTCGAGTATAGTAAACACTGTTTGATAGCCAGTATGTCAAAGGAAACAGCAGAAGGAAGGTCAGCACGAACATTACACTGTTCCTTCCATCAGGCACTTTAAAGTCTGGAGGGATAGAAACACTGAACAAATGAATCTTTTTCAAAATAAAATACGGTGTTTCCATTGGAATATCACATATTACTGAAAATATGATGATGCTTATGTTTCTGATCTATTAAGAGTTGGTTGAGGTGCCACCTGTGTTAATATCAAGGCTGCTTTTAATGCCACCTGGAATAATAAATTTGAGCATATTACCCAACTTAATCTAGTTTATAGTTTATATTTCAGTGCTTTAAGTTTTGATTCATTATTCACTGTTTCTGTATATGCATTAAAATATGTCATGACTGCGCTGGTAATGAACAGTTGATGCTTCTGCATTTGAAAAATATAGTTAATGAATTCTTGTGAACTCAGGTGATATTAGTCAAAAGCTCTGACTCTGGGATGGTGCAGGTTGCACTACAAGTGGCCACTACCTTCTCCTTTGTACATCTCTAAGGGACAAAGGAAGAAAGACACTTCTGTACTACAATAGAGTCACAGGAGAAGGCTGGAGTACAAACTATTGGCTATTGGCCCAAACTTATTTTTTCTCAAGAGACTTTGAGAGACATTTTGTGAAACTTTACAAGATCCATTCATATCTGAGTTTCAGAATTTTCTCTAAATCATAGAGGTTAATCTGTTCCAAGCCTATAAATAGGAAGCCATCTCTGCCTATGAATGACAGTAGAATAGATTCCATGGCAAGGCTAACCAAAAACTCTGATTTTGATTTTTTTTCATTTTTACTGTGAAAAATATTCAAAAAGGTCTCAAGGAGATCTTCTAGTGATCTTGGTTTGAAGGAGGAAGCATTTTTTGTTTTAATGTGAACAGAAGCCTGGCATGATGGCACATGCCTGTAATCCCAGTACTTGAGAGGCTAAGATGGGAGCATCATAGGTTCAATGCCAGCCTTAGCAATGGAGTGAGGCACTCAGCAACTTAGTGATACTGTTTCAAAACAAACACAAAAAATTCAAAATAGGGCTTAGGAGGTAGTTCAGAGGTAGAACACCCTTGGGTTCAATCCCCAGTACAACACACACACACACACACACACACACACACACACACACACACACACACTGAACAGAGCAATTCAAACAAGGAAATATCTGAATCACCACGGTAATGTTTGCAGGAGAAAGGCCCTTTGCATACAGTAATGCACAGCTTTCCAGCGACCTTACTGAAGGTGCCCTGCTGACTCTCATTTCTCTGATTTAACAGAGAAACTGAATTCAATGCAAGGAAAGCAGATAATTTCTAAAATGAATTAAAAGACTGACCAATTTGTACTTATGTCCATTTACATAATTAATATAATTACAAACTTTATAGACATAGACTGATGATAGAAACCAGATATTGGGACTTGTACATAAAAAGTGGTAACATAGGGGTTTGAGATTCTAAAAATATATATTTTGTATTCAAAACACATTCCTGGTATTTTCAGAACATAATTATACAGATTACTTTCTTGCTCCAAAATCTAATTTTCATGACAAAGGCCTTAATACATGTTTGAGTATAATATGGTTTTTGATAATTACAACTCCTTCTGAGTATTTTAGGTAACTTTAAGGTACTTTCTATTTGTGTAAAAAAGTCATGTATCATAAATAGAATATTAAGAATTCACCTTATACTAATGTTCTTTTATTATTTATTAAATAAATATTAACTGTATTAATAAAAATAAGTAATAATTTTCTTTAGGAATGAAAATGGATCTCATATAGCCCTTCATGATTCAACATTGACTAGCATTTACCATGATAAATACCTTTAGCTGTAATGTAGATTATCACATATCCCCAAGAAAATGTCTTTTGTATTTTAACCATTAATTAATATTTACTTGTAACATAGCATCATTCATTACATATTCTAGAAAAGTTAAAATCTACTTATTGCAAAACTAGCTCAAGGCAGTGCAGATAACCATGTGTCTCCATCTTCATTCCAAAGAATATCATTTTAATTATAGAGATTACTTAATATTTACATAATGTGCCAGCATATGCTCTAGGCGGCTCTAATGTATGAACGGCATGTTTCACCCTCAAGGATGTTCTTCTACCCTCAAACTGACAGGAAAACAAAGGAGAATAGTTTTCATGAAATATAAATGATGAAGTTTCTAGCTCTGCAATGGTGTTTATTCTGTAGAATGTAGCTTCAGGTTACTGTAGTTCTATAATCAGAATTTGTGTCTCCTAGATATTTGGTATATAGCCACCATTTATTTGTAAAGCAAAATTTTCTTTCTGATTTCTATCACATATTGAGCTCACTTTTGCCTTGAACAAGAAGGCATAGTCGTCAACCATTATTGTCCCTGTTTACAATGAAACAATAGACTGCAATTTGTTCATAGTCACTGATTCTATTTCCATAGGTACTTAAAAAAAACAAAAGGAGGAGGAGGAGACAGAGGAAGATGGAGGCTGAGTATGATCCCCTGGCAATCATCTCCCCACCAAATTGGACAGGTAGTCATGCACCAAACTACCTTCACAAAAAGAAGGAAAAAAGTGATATATATTTCTTCCCTTAGATTCAGTCAGTCTACTGGAATCTGTTTTATAATCTTGAATACCAAATTAAGGATTTATTTATTTTTTTGAAAATCAAAGGAAAGCCAAGTGGTTAATAATTATTCAGTTTCTATTACATAACAAATATTTATGGATTATACTATGTTATTATGATAACTAATTGAAGTAGCAAGCACTAAAGAACACAAGATGAAGGAATTTCTCTAAGATTTCACAGCTTAACACTACTAAGTGTCAAGTTCTAAAAACAAAATTAGGTCTCTCTGACTCCATCAATTTTGAGTATAGATAGATACGTAACGTGTGTGTGTGTGTGTGTGTGTGTGTGTGTGTGTGCATGTATACATATATGTAGCATCCCCCAGAAATGCATTATTTTGGCCTAGAGTGGCAAAGTATTATCCCTAGTTCTTACTAGAAGAGAAACCACTCTGTATATGAGGTTTTAGTCTAAGTCAAGCAAGCTTTGATACTGGATTAGAATTGCATCTAACATACTGTACATACTGTTTATAAATGCATTGGAAATTAAAAATTCTCATTTGAATAATCTCTTGATTTATTATTTCGTTTTTAGACCATAAGCCTTAAACAGATTTTCTAAGTAGCATTTAATCCAGAAACCTGAGATGTATGGGTTATATATCTCAGAAAGAAGCTGAGAATTTCCAAGGTATTCATCTTAGCTAGAGAAAAATCATCAATTTCTAAGTTACTTAATTCTATTCATCTAAAGAATATACAGTACAAAGTCAACTGCTTTCTTTTTTGCCAGCAATAAAAATTATAATTTAAAATAAAAACACAGATTCATTTTATTAGCAACACCTCCCAAAATACTTAGCTACAAATCTACAAAATATGTACTAGAATTATATAAGGAAAACTACAAAATTCAGATGAAAAACCCAAGAAAACAAATAAACAAAGAGATATTCCATGCTCATGGATAGGAAGATTCAAAATTTTTAAGATGTCAGTTCTTCCCAACTTGAAGTATAGATTCAATGTGATCTAAATAAAAATCCAAGCAAGTTATTCTGTGAATATTAACACACTAATTCTAAAATTTATATGAAGAGGCAAATGCCAAGAATAACTAACCCAACATTGAATAATATTGATCAAAGTTAGAGGACTGACATAACCAACTTCAAGAATTTCTATAAAGCTATAATCATCAAAGACAGTCTAGTAATGGTGAGAAAAAAAGATAGATCAATGGAACAGAACAGAGAACCAGAAATAGACCCACACAGATATACTCATTTGATCATTACAAAGCAGCAAAGGCTATTCAATGAAGAAAAGAAAGTCGCTTCAGCAAATGGTGCTAAAACAACTGGACATCTACATACAAAAAGAAATAATCTAAACACAGGCCTTACACCCTTCATAAGAATTAACAGAAAATGATGGATCATAAACCTCAAAGTGATTCATGTAAAATGCAAAATTATAAAACTCTTAGGAGGTAACATGGGAGAAAATCTAAATGACCGTGGATTTGTGACAACTTCTTATATACAACACCAAAAGCAAGATCCATGGAAGAAAAGTTGATAGGCTGGATTTTATCAAAATTAAAAATCATGTGCTCTGCAAAAGACTATGAGATGATGAGAAAACAAGTGACAGATTGGGAGGAAATATTCACTAAAGATGTATCTGATTAAAAAAAAAAAACCTGGCTGGGTGTTGTGGCTCACACCTATAATCTCAGTACTTGGGAGGCTGAAACAAGAGGATTGCAGGTTCAAGGCAAGTCTCAGCAATCTACTGAGACTCTGTTTCAAAAACAAATAATAAAAAAGGGCTGGGGGTGTAGCTTGGAAGTAGAGTACTTCTGGGTTCATTCTCAATTATTACACACACACACACACACACACACACACACACACAACAAAAACAAAAAAAATACTTGTTCCAAAATATATAATGAGCTCTTAAATCTCAATAATAATAAAATGCACAACCCAATTCAAAAATGGGCAAAAATGTGAAGATGCCTCAAAAAAGATTATATACATAATGCAAATAAGAATACTAAAAGATACTCAACATAATAACTAATTAGGAAATCAGAGATTAAAACAGCAAGATATACCACTACACACCTATTAGAATGGCTAAAGTATAAAACGCTGCGACACTTAATGCTGGTGAGGATATGGAGCAAGAGGAGTTCTAATTGCTGGTAAGACTGCAAAATGGTACAGCCAGATGGAAGAGAGTTTGGCAGTTTTCTACAAAATGAAGCATATTCTTATCACACAATTCAGCAATCACACAAACAAGTAGAAAAGTTACATGTATGAAAACTGACATAAAGTGTTAATAGCAGCCTTATTCATATTGACAAAAGTTGGAAACAAACAAGGAGTCCTTCAGTGAGTGGATAAATTAAACTGTGGCACATATAGACAATGGAATATTACTTGGAATGAAAAATAAATGAGTTATCAAGCCATGAAAAGACATGGAGGAAACTAAAATATGTACTACTAAATGAGAAAAGTCAATCTGAAAAGGCTATATTCTAATGATTCCAACAACATAACATTCTACAAATGGCAAAACTATGGAGATAGTAAAGAAGACAATGGCCAACCCCATTTTCTCACTTAAAAAAAGATTTTACATTTTGAAAGTAATATGTATACTAGAAAAGTATGTGTCACCAAAGCAGCGCCAATGTCTGTTTGGGGGACTCAGGAATAGAAAGCCAGCCAGATCTAGGATATAATAATAAACATGTGAAATAATTTAAAATGTGTACACTTCTCTTGAAGAGAATAGCTTGGAATCCAGCAGACTAAACAGCACTAAATCAAACATTTAAATTAAAGGCCACAGCTGACCAAATATTATTGCATCTGTTTATTTTATTATCTTGAAAGGCAGCTGCTTCCTAAGAGAAAGCAAATTAAACTCGGTTAACCAAATTCTTAAATTTGATGACATAAACCCTAAATTAATGTTTGGAAATAAGTGTCTTGATTTTTAACTTACCTTGATCATAAAGTAAATCGCTCAGTCTCTTTTGTTTTGTATTAAAAATGGAAAGAGATCTGCAGTGGATGACAGGAAATCATAAACCTAACATCTGCCTGGTCTCTGGAGAAGCCGTATACTTTGTCCAAGTGACTTAATCTCTAAGGGTCTCAATTTCCACATTCCATTCCATGTATTGTCAACATGTAAACATATAAAAACACCCTGGTTTAAGAGGAAAAGGGGAATCCCCGTCTGCTCCATCCTACCTCCCAGCCTAGGACCACACAGAATACAATGTGAAAATCATTTCACACAGAACCATTTAATAGAGTACTGCTCGAGGTCTTTCCAGCCTCAAAATTCTGTTTCTATGTAAATATACAAAAGTTCTTAACTTCCTCCTGATCCACAGAGAATAATACTTTTACCCCCACAATGCTGCACAGGCTCATAAAACTTCAGGGCTGGAAGAGAATTTGGTGGACGAGTTGGGCCCTCCCCCTGGTTCTGAAATGACATGGCCTTAAATGATCCCAGGAAAAAAATTTTTTAAATATTTGAAAATCTGGACAGGAATTTCTGAAAAAACATCAACCAAGTAGTTTTCCTAAGGTTTCAATTATTCATTTTTATTTAAGATTATATACCTATATTTTCTCTTGTTCATCATCTATGGAAACTAATAGTTACTGTTCACACAGAGCGGTTACTTATTCACTCAATGAGGAATTATTGAACTCCTATGATGTCTAAAACCATCTGCTGATTCTAGAGGTACAGAGGTGAACAGAATTCATTTTTTACCCTCCAGGAACTTACAGTTTAGTGAGAGAGTCAAAAAGGAATAGTTCTGCATGTTGAGTGGTGGGAGGACCCAGGAGAAGGCCTAAGGCAGCCTGAGCTGGGAGATTGAGTTAGAAAAGTTTCCTAGGAGGCCAGGCGTGGTGACACAGGTTTGTAATCTCAGTACCTGGGAGGCGGAGACCAGAGGATCCGGGTTTGCGGACAGCCTCAGCTACTTACTGAGGCCCTCTGCAACTTCGTGAGACCCGGTTTCAAAATAAAGGATAAAAAAAAGATAGGGCCGGGGGTGTAGCTCAGAGGTAAAAACGTCCCTGGATTCAATCCCTGGTACTGCAAAAAAAAAAAAAAAGAAAGAAAAGAAAAGTTTCCTAGGGAAGGCAACACTTGAACTGCATTTTGTAAAATGAATAAATAAAAGTTAGTACATCTGGAGAATGGTAGATGAAACTCTCAGATGAAAGAAATAGGGTGACATGGGAAAGCATGAGAATGCTAGACGTTTATGGGCATTTTTTTTTTTTTTTGCAGTACCGGGGATTGAACGCAGGGGCGTTCTACCTCCGCACTACACCCCCAGCCCTATTTTTTTTTATACTTTATTTTGAAACCGGGTCTCATGAAGTTGTGGAGGGCCTCACTAGGGAGAGAGAGAGACAGAGACAGAGACAGAGACAGAGAGAGAAAGAGAGAGAGCTGAGGCTGGCCGCGAACCTGGATCCTCCGGTCTCTGCCTCCCAAAGTACTGGGATTACAAGTGTGTGCCACCACGCCCGGCTGTTTATGGGCATTTTAATGGCTGGATACCCAGCTTCCCTCCTGAGCCCCCAGGGAACTTCACACCTGGAATGGGCTCTGAGCTGTCACTGTTCCCTTACAACAGTGGGATCCAAGAGAGGGACAGAGGTAATCAATTTTGAGTGGTGTAAAGATTCCCTCTGTCAGGTTCGTGAGTAATATTTTAGAGTTGGGAGGCTGGAGTTGGAAAGTTCAATGGCTTCTTCTGTAATCTAGGTAAGAAACAATGTTCAGTGTCTTGAATCATTTTAGTTGCTTTGCTCTGACACTTGCCATGTTCTCTATGGCTGGCTTAGGTTTCATCTGCACATCTGGATATGGACAATAGCTCAGCTGGGTAAAATATTTTTCTTTTCAGTTGTTGTCATGTCGTCCTTTTACCATACTTTGCAAAGTTATTATGTAGTCACCTGACTGTCTCATTTTATTTGATGTTAGAATCACAAAATTTTAAATCTGCAGAAGGCCTTCTAATTCACCTGATCTATTTGTGTTCATACCATGTTTCTCCAAAACTGACATTTCTTACAGGGAAACCAGATGAGACCATGGGGATCTAAACAAGGGTAGAGATCCTAACCCTGTCACCCACAATAACTAGAACTAGTTACTGGAGACTATAACCACCATGAGCACCATGCCCCACTTGAATGTAACCAGCCCTTGCAGACCCTGTACCAGCCAGTATCCTGTGGTCCACTGCAACCGGCACCTCCCTGTGTCGTCTGTCACCAGCACCTCCCTGTCTCGCTCTGTCACCAGCACCCTCCCTGTCTCCCTCTGTCACCAACACCCTCCCTGTCTCCCTCTGTCACCAGCACCTCCCCGTCTCC
>PVJS01029248.1:0-24916 GCA_004027185.1 Glis glis
AGGCCCTCTGCAACTTTGTGAGACCCGGTTTCAAAATAAAGGATAAAAAATAGGGCCGGGGGTGTAGCTCAGATGTAGAACGCCCCTGCGTTCAATCCCCGGTACCGCAAAAAAAAAAAAAAGAAGTGAAATGATGGGAAGGAGCAGAAGCAAGTGAACACCTGAACCTTGACAATCTGGACTGGCTCTTCTGCAGGAAAGGTACTGGAAATCCCTTCAGTGAATGTGCAAAATGACAAGCTCTGCCAACAGGTGCTTCAGTGACAACCTGAACCTCAGCCCATGGAGACATATGAAGCCTGTCTAAGAGCAGGTCATAGAAGGCTCCTCATCAACTTGTCTTCTGGTCACTCTGTTAGTGGGTACAGCAACAATCTCACAAGGGGCATCCATAAACACCAAAGAGAAAATGACATTAAAGACTAGAAATGAAGGAGAGTGAGTTATATGCATGGTCCAGATACTAACTAACTAGCTTTGAGCCTTTCAAACTCAACTTACTACAAAAAGCACAACATAAATTCCATTTATAAATATCATGTACATTCTCTACACTTCTTTGAAGATTAAGTGCCTTTTTAATAGCAGAAGGACTTAACCCCTAGGTCTGAGATGTGACATCTGGTGAAGACAAGTCAGCCAAGTACAAATATTTTACTTCAATTACTGCACACATGGGTAAAATGCTTTCCAAAAATAAGAATTCTCTATCTCAAAAGCGAATGTTTCATGCTTTCTTTCTTTGACATTTAAGAGTTGCCAACTCTGTAGAATTGAATGTGCTCCTTTATCATTTAAAAGTTAAAGAATAAAATCACAACAGTATGACCTATGTTTGGGATTTTGTTCTTTTTTTTTTTGGTACTGGGGATTGAACCCAGGGGCATTCTACCTCTGAGCTCCACCCCAGCCCTATTTTTTATTCTTTATTTTGAAACAGGGTCTCACTAAGTTGCAGAGGGCCTAAGAAGCTGAGGCTGGCCGCAAACCCAGCCAGATCCTCCTGTCTCAGCCTCCCAAGTACTGGGATTACAAGCGTGTGCTACCACGCCCAGCTGATATGTCTAGGACTTTAACATACTCATAAATTATAGAGTAGCAAATCAGCATTCCTAGGGCAGACAGTTCACAAACACTAATTGAGTGACTGGCCATTACATAACAATAAAGATGCTGATATTAAATCTGGAAAGTATTCAGAACCGTAGCTTCATATATCTCTAACAGCAAATTTATAATTTTATATTTGCTTCCTTTGTATTTATTGAAGAAAAGAGTTTTTTGTTGTTTTGTTTTGTTTTGAGACAGAATCCCAGGCTGGCCTCAAACTTTTGGGCCCAAGCAATCCTCCCACCTGTCTCCCAAGTAGCATGTGCCACTGCACCCGGCTAGAGAAGGGTCCTTTTAATACGATGCCAGATAACATAGATAATGAAACCGTTTCAATTCACTGAAATGTCTACAAAGGACTTCAGTCGCACAAGATCAAACGGTTCCCTTCCTTCACATTCCATATGACACCCAGCATTGAGGGCACTGAGGCTCTGGTGGGAGGGCAGGTATGTCCAAGCATGGAAAGTCCACTGGGCAGTGAAAGGAAGAACGTGTTGTAGGAGGAATGTACACAACATACACCAACCAAGAAAGCTCTGCATAGTTTACACTGAACTTCGCTTTTAACTCACTTTATTGACAGCCTGTTTTGCTAAGAAGCCAAAGGAAAACAGAGCAAATACAAAGTGCATTATACAGTGCTGAGAGGCACACTAAACATAAGTTGTGACAATGTTTAAGAACAATTACTGAGTAAAAAATATATTAGAGCCAAGCGTGGTGGTGTACGCCTATAATCCCAGTACTTGGGAGACTGAGACACGAGGATCACAGGTTCCTGGCCAGCCTCAGCAAATTAGTGACGCCCGGTTTCAAAATAAAATAATGAAATAGGACTGAGGGTGTAGCTTGGAGGTAGAATGCCCCTGGGTTCAATCCCCATACCACAAAAACTATACATATTTTTAAATTTTAGATGCATGTATGCATATACATATAATATAGAAATCTTTTTTTTTTTTTTGTGGTACCGGGGATTGAACCCAGGGGAGTTCTACCTCCGAGCTACACCCCCGGCCCTATTTTTATCCTTTACTAAAACCAGGTCTCACGAAGTTGCAGAGGGCCTCACTAAGTAGCTGAGGCTGGCAGCGAACCTGGATCCTCCAGTCTCCACCTCCCAAGTACTGGGATTACAAGCGTGCGCCACCACGCCCGGCTCGAAATCATTTTTTTTAACTAGGGATTAAACTCAGGGGCTTCCACCTCTAAGCTACATCCCAAACCCCCAACCTTTTTTCTTTCTTTCTTCCTTTTTTTTGAAACAGGGTTTCATTCAAAGTTGCTGAAGGTCTCTAAGTTGCTGAGGATGTCCTTGAACCTATGATCCTCCTATCTCAGCCTCCCAAATACTGGGATTACAGGCATGAGCCACCACATCCAGCCATATAATATATAAATCTTTATAGCTCATCAACCAATTTATCTTCACAATAGTGAAAAGAATATTAGATGGTCCCAGTACTTGGGAGGCTGAAACAGGAAGATCACAGGTTCGAGGACAGCCTCAGCAACCTAGAGATACTCTCAACAACCTAGCGAGACCCTGTTTCAAAACAAAAAAATAAAAAGGGCTGGGGGTGTAGCTTGTAGGTAGAATACTCCTGGGTTCCATCCCCAGTACCAAAAAAAAAAAAAAAAGAACATTAGTTGGGAGGCAGGAAAACAGGACTCCTGTCCTACCATTAACTAGAGGTGTTGGCTTGGGGTAACTAACTCAACCAATCTAAACTTGGGCTTACTTGTCTGTTAAATAAGATGGTAACCTCTAAATATTTCCTTGAAGGACTTTAATGAGCAAATGACACCATGGGTTACTACTTCTAAGTGCTACACAAATGCAAATTGTTATCTTTACTATTACTATGTGCAGTACAAGGGAAAAGAACACATCATAAATAGGACCTTTTGATCCAGCTGAGTTGTTTTTCAGGTGAAAGATATTCTACAATTTCTGACAGATTTAAAACCTACAGCAGGGCGTGGTGGCGCACGCTTGTAATCCCAGTACTTGGGAGGCTGAGACAGGAGGATCCAGGTTCGCGGCCAGCCTCAGCTATTTAGTGAGGCCCTCCACAATTTAGTGAGACCCTGTTTCAAAATAAAGAATAAAGGTGGGGCGTGGTGGTGCACGCTTGTAATCCCAGTACTTTGGGAGGCAGAGACCGGAGGATCCGGGTTCGCGGCCAGCCTCAGCTCTATCTCTCTCTCTCCCTCCCTGTTTCTCTCTCTCTCTCTACTTAGTGAGGCCCTCCTCAACTTCATGAGACCCGGTCTCAAAATAAAGTATAAAAAATAGGGCTGGGGGGGTGTAGCTCGGAGGTAGAACGCCCCTGGTTTCAATCCCCGGTACCACAAAAAAAAAAACCTTTAATCTGGGTGTGATGCCACATGCCTGTATTCCCAGTACTTGGGAGACTGAGACAGGAGGATCACAGGTTCGAGGACAGCCTCAGCCAGTGAGACTCTCTCATCAACCTAGCAAGACCCTGTTTCAAAAAATTAAATGAAAATTTTAAAAAAGGGCCGGGGGTGTAGCTCAGAGGTCAAATGCCTCTGGGTTCAATCCCCAGTACCACACACACAAAAAAATTTTAAATTTGTCTCATAAAGTGCTCATTAGATTATAGACAAAAATTATTTGGACAAATAATTCACAAAGGAATGCTAACTAACCAAAACATATAATAAGACTGAATACAGTTTTTAAAGGAATTAATCCAAAATATTATTAAGAGTCTTTGGGATACAAAGAACTTGTTTGAGAACTTGTTTTCTTTCAAAAAGCAGTTAAGGACAACAAATGTTCTTGACCACAGACTGCCAAAGGCTTTAGAAATTCTTAGCTATTAGATACAATTCAATAAACTGAAATTAAAAGTCATTTTACAGACTATGAACAGATTTTAAGTCATCAAAATACATAAATGCTATAATTGCTTAATCTACAATAAGAAGTGTTTCCTATATGTAAATAAGAAAGTACAGATTTGGTTGGAATTAGAAACAAAACAAGGTAAACAACTGACTTAAGAACAAAGCACATTTAAAAATATAAAAAGAAAAAAATATTTTAAAAATACAAAAAAGCCAGGCGTGGTGGCGCACGCTTGTAATCCCAGTACTTTGGGAGGCGGAGACTGAAGGATCTAGGTTCGTGGCCAGCCTCAGCTCGCTCGCTTGCTCTCTCTCTCTCTCTCTCTCTCTCTCTCTTCCTAGTGAGGCCCTCCGCAACTTCGTGAGACCCGGTTTCAAAATAAAGTATAAAAAAAATAGGGCCAGGGGTGTAGCGCAGAGGTAGAACGCCCCTGGGTTCAATCCCCAGTACCGCAAAAAAAAAAAAAAGCCCATTTTAAAACACCACTAACAGTATACAATTGGGATCCTTGGGATAAACAAATTAAAATGTCACATTATGGCAAATCTAGAAAACATGTATGAAATGTTTCTTGAAGCTGGGTGTGGCGGCACATGCCTATAATCTCAATACTTAGGAGGCTGAGACAGGAGGATTACAGGTTTGAAGCCAGCCTCAGCAACTCAGTGAGGCTCACATCAACTTGGCAGGACCCTGTTTCCAAATAAATAATAAATAGGGCTGGGGGTGCAGCTCGGAGGTAGAATGCCCCTGGGTTCAACCCCCAGCACCACAAAAAAATAAATAAATTTTTTTAAATGTTTATTGAAATGACAGAATTATCCCCTCTTTAATATCTTAAAATAATAACACCAAACAAAAAGCGTAGATTCATTTCTGGGATAATAAATAATACCTAAATGATATGTTGAATTATGTAGTTGAAAGGTTAGGGGATGATGAGGAGGAAAAATTAAGTTGATGCCTGTGGAAACTGAAAATAGGTGCTAAATATGGTAGATGATCTTAAATGTTCAAATACTATTCCTTAAGCCAAGATTTAACAAAAATATGCTTCCAAAATGTGGGTATTCTTTTCTCTCTGCTGTCTCTGGCTTAATCTGTTACACAAAAAGAAAAGCTTCCAAAGAAAAACAATGGAGAAACAAGTGTCTTTGTAGTTCCTGGATAGAAAGGACAAGGAAAGAAAAAACCAGTGCACAGTTTAATTCTTTCTGACTTCAGTTCTGACTCCAACTTTTATTCTTCTTCTGAGTTCTGTGATCTTTAATGAACTCACTTTCATTCATCTATAAAATGAGAGAAGTGGGCTGAACCTCTACTGTCCCTTCCAACCTCTTAAATTCTAACAATGTATCTCTGCACCAAGAGCCAGCTCAGGCCACTGAACACCTGGGTGTTGGCCCTGGCCAGCCCCTCCCAGTTTCCACTTCCTTGAAGAAGTTCCAGCAACAAAGCTCAGGTCTGGCCACTTTCCCCAGGCTGGACTGGCAAGAGATAAGCCAAGTATTTCCACCTGAGAGCATTAATGTTATCTACTGGGAAAAAAAAATCGTAATTTCACAGATTTATCAGATAGCCCAGGAGGTTATCAGGGAGTGAAATATTTCAAAAGAGATTTCATGACAAATATGATACAAACAACCAATATACTTTCAACCTTGTAAGAGTTCAGATATAATTTATGAGAACCTCTGCTTAAAGCATTTATAAAGTCCTGTTTAGCAAACATTGTTTGAATGTCTACATTATCTAAGTTCTACATCTCCAGATTCTGCAGAAATGTGAGCCTTTGACCCCCAGGGATTCAAAATCTATTAGGGAGCCGGGTATGTGGCACACACATGTAATCTCAGTACCTGGGAGGCTGAAACAGGAGGATCACAGGTTTGAGGACAGCCTCAGCAACTTAGTGAGGCTCTCTCACAACTTGGCAAGACCCTGTTTCAAAATAAAAATAAAATAGGGCTGAAGGTGTAGCTCAGAGGTAGAGCGCCCCTGGGTTCAATCCACAGTGACACACACACACACACACACACACACACAACAACCATTATGGAAAATAATCATAAGCAACCATACAGATTTTGGCTTACCATGTTTACAGAAGTATTAGCTCTAAATGATAAAAAATGGTAGAATCAGGCATCATGGTAGAAAAAGCATTTGCAAACGCACTGGCCCACATCCTCAGAACGTGAGCAAGCAACCCTCCTCCTGTGCCAAGTGGTTTGAACTGGCACAGACAGTTCTGTGATGCAGATGAGGCAACAACCTTCTGAATGTAGCTGAGGAGAAAAAGGGCTCTGATGTCAACAGGGGAACAAAAACCAAGAAAGTCACTAGAGAGGTTACTTGGGCCCGATTCATTTTTTAATGAATTGCCAGGGGGCAGACTTGTTCTGCCCTGGATGTCATGTGTGGCCAATCCTTTGTGAGAAAAGGATAAAGGAAAAACAAACCAACAGTGGGAACGACTTCTACAAGGAAACCAGGCCTTGGGGTGCTACAGGTCAGACCCCATCTGCTGAGTCATCTCCTGCCTCTAGCTCAGTGCAAGGTTCAGAGGAAGGCCTGGAGGCAGCCCCAAAGGTCACCTAAGCTACCTGTGGTGGCACAAGACTGTAATCCCAGTACCTGCGAGGAGGCTGAGAAAGGAAGATTCAAGGCCAGTCTCAACAACTTAGAGAAACCCGTTTCAAAAAATAAACAAATAAAAAGGGCTTGGGTGTACTCAGAGATAGAACGCTCCTGGGTTAAATCCCAATACCAAAAAAAAAAAAAAAAAGAATAGCAGGAAGTAGCTATAAAAGCACATTTTTAAAAATGAACATAATTAAAATATACTTCACTTCATTATTAGAAAAAAATCACAATATACCAGGCGTGGTAGCGAAAGCTTGTAATCCCAGTACTTGGGAGGCTGAAACAGGAGGTTCACAGGTTCTTGGCCAGCCTCAGCTACTTAGAGAGGCCCTCCGCAACTGAGACCCTGTTTCAAAATTAAAAATAAAATAGGGCTGGGGTGTACCACAAAGGTAGAATGCCTCTGGGGTCAATCCCCAGTACCACACAAAAAAAAGGAAAAAATATTACATGTGGAGCTTTTTGAACTACACCTGAAGCTACTGAATGAAAATGCTGGGGTGTGAGGTTGTTCTCCAGGTACTTTTTAAAAGCTCTGGGAAGCCAGGTGTGGTGGCCCATGCCTGTACTCCCAGCACTTAGGAGGCTGAGACAGGAGGATCCCAAGTTCAAGACCAGCCTCAGCAACCTAGTGAGGCTGTCAGCAACTTAGCAAGACCCTGTTTCAAACTTTAAAAAAAAAAGTAAAATAGGGCTGGGGGTGTAGCTTGAAGGTAAAATACCCCTGGGTTCAAACCTCAGCAACACACACACACACACACACACAATAATAATAATAATAATAATTAATAACAATAACAATAATAATAAATAAATAAAGCTCTGGGGATGATTCTGATGTTATAGGCAGGGTAAGAACCATTACTGTGTTTTTAAGTCATTAGTCATCAGCACTAAAGTGGAGCAGGCAGTTAGGAAAAGCCAAAGGGACTTCCAAATACCCTAGAATTTTTGCTTGCCTGAGAGCTACCTACTCTTCCTGACTGTCCCGCACTCCAATCTAAGAGCGGTCCTGAGACTGCTACACAGTACTAGGAGTAGGGAGACTACCTTGATAGGTGTGCTAGGTCACAGACTTGTATGAGTCTGAGTCACAAATTCAACTCTGTGCTCTCAGGAAGCCAGGCCAAAACAAAACTTAAAAAAATAAATGGAATACAATCAGTAATGACTCACACTGTCTATGCCAACACATAGCAGCTGTACATAAGTGCTCAACAAATATTTATGGAATGAACAAATGAAGAGCAGGAGTTTAAAGTCCCCATCGTTCTTTATGGAGGTGTAATTTTTTTTAAAGATCACCTGCTGGGAAGCAAATAATAAAAGAAACAAAAGGACAGAGAGACAAAAATCAATAAAGGGCATCCCCACTAACTCTACTCATTAGTGAAAATAAAAACTGAAAAGTCATAGGGAATAGCTGAGTAGTTGAATTCTATGGTGGTGAAGTGGTAATACAGTGCTAAAGACTGGAAGATGCCTACCAAAATATTTAGTCTCCCTTTTCTCCTCAGTAACACAGCCCTAGCTCTACTTAGGGTATATACAAGAACCAGCTAAGCAACCATAGTCCCCCGTCTTCCAGCAAGGGATGGCCACATTGGTGACACTGTGACCAATGTGTTACAAGCACCAGTAATAAGATTTACCTTAAGGGAAAGGAAGGCAGTCTTCGGATTTCTCCTGCATCCAGCTGCCTGGAGCCATCGTGAGCCACATGCCAGCAAGGGCACAGAGGAGAGCTAGGACTTCAGGACCTACCGCAACAAGCCTCAGCTGTCCAACTCTGTGCTTCCATCATACCTGGTAAAAACATACTTCACCATTCTTTCAAAGTGCCCCAAACTAATACTGATACAACTGCCATAAATGAAAAGTTTAGAGGAGCTATAGAAACATTAAAGGTAATAATCTCCTAACAGCTTTGCTAATCAAAAGGTTGGTACACTGACTGAGCAATACACATAACTGTACCATTTATTATTTATTAAGCACTTACTATATGTCAAGTACTTTATTCTATATTATATATATTATTTAATCCTCACAACATTCCTACAAGGTAGATATCATTATCCTCAAGTTATAAACAGATGATGTAACAGAGGTTCACAGAGTTTAATAGCTTTCATGAAGTCAAAAAGTTGGTTAAAGTTGGATCTAGGAATCCAACCCAAACTTATGAGATGTCAAAGCTCACGCTCTTTCCACTAATCATGTTGACTCCACAAAGAAAATCCAAGAAACTTGTCTTGACCTATTTTATTTTTATTTGGAAACAGGGTCTCGCTAGGTTGATGAGTCTCACTACTTGCTGAGGCTATCCTTGAACCTGCGATCCTCCTGTCTCAGATTCCCAAGTACTGGATTACAAGCATGCGCCACCACGCCCAGCGTAAAAAGCTTTTAGTAGACAATAACTAGTTCCCTTATAAATATAACCTTTTTAATTTTACATGGAAAAGGTTTCAAATGATTTAGCTAAAGCCAGGTGTGGTGGTGCATGCTTATAATCCCAGTACTTGGAAGGTTGAGACAGGAGGATTGCAGGTTTGGGGCCAGTCTCAGCTACTTAGTGAGGCCCTCCACAACTTAGCCTCAATTTAAAAAAAAAAAAAGAAAAAGAAATATGAATCCAGAAACTCTTGAAGCTTTCATTAGTTACTTTTTTTTTTTCCTTTCAGTACTGGGGACTGAACCAGAAGCATTCTACCTCCTGGGTATACCCTCAGCCCTATTTTATTTTTTTATTTTAAAACAGGGTCTCACTAAGTTGCTGAGGCTGGCCTCAAACTTTCAATCCTCCTGTCTCAGTCTCCCAAGTACTGGAATTACAGGCATACTCCACTGTGCCCAGCTCATTGTTTACTTTAAGACAATATTCTGGGGGGTGAGGGGTGCTCAGAAGTTTTTCATGAGCTTTCTAAACAAACCAAAAGAATGAACACAGTAACGTGAAAAGGGAGGAAATATCTTTGCAGTTTGAAGGGACTTCAAAGACAGAAAACACCTTTCAAAACAAATTACTGCTGTGATCCAATTGTCCTAGCATAGGGGTCTTACAAGCAAAACAAACAAGTATGTGACTAGTTTAAGGAGAGCTAATAACAATGAGAAGGCTTGGTGTTTCTTTATCCCAATAATTTTATTCTTATAACTGAGAGAGATTACAAAACCACACAGAACTCTACATGCATTCATTGTTCCATCAATATGTTATTGTCCCTTAATCTGGGAAGGTCCCCAAATAAGATAAACATGAAAATCTTGTTGCCTTCAAGAGGAAAGACAGATTGGTCTAGGTAGCAGGAAGAGCTGATTTTCCAACAAGGTTTTGAATTATGTGGATCCATGTATATGCTAGCCTTGTGCCTCCATCGCCAATGGTACTGATGGTTCACAAACTGTTAACCAGGTTTAGGATAGCAACCTACATATATCTCAGTGACCCATACAACTTTACTTTGGCTCCACTGGTTCCCTGGTCTAACAAGAGCCAGGTGTGTTGAGCTAAGAGACCTTGGCCAAATCACTACAATCTCCCAGGCGCTCAGATTCCTACTTTCTTCACCCATGCATATAAGGCTAATAATCTCACATATTTTACATCTATAAAGTCAACTGACCACAAATACATAAAAAGTTTTGAAAGAACTTGAAATAAATGATAAAGTTATAAAGCATTATTAACCAGCTAAATTGGCAAAAGACTATATCTAGGACATAAACCTGCCTCTGGGGACATCTGAGTATACATATAAAATCTGTTGTGAAACTCTGTTAATAATATAAATACACAGTAAGTGGTGGTTTTTGTTGTTGTTGTTTGTGTGTATGTGATTGAACCCGGGGGCATTCTACCTCTGAGCTAAAACCCCAGCCCTATTTTTATTTTTTAGTTTGAAACAGGGTCTCAGTAAGTTGCAGAGAGCCTCACTAAATTGCTGAGGCTGGCCATGAACCTGTGATCCTCCTCCCAAGTACTGGGATTACAAGCATGCGCCACCACACCCAGCAGTAAGTGGATATTTTGAATTCAAAAGACAAATCAAGCGAAGCACTATAAAATGTAGACAAATAGAATTCTTCAATATTATAGGAGTTAGAATACTACTTGAACTGTATGCTGGAAATTACACGAGTGATTTTTTGAAAGCCAGTTTTATGTATGCCTTCATAGACCTTCAGGTTAAAGTGTTCTTTAATGATTAATTATATGCAGTTCATTTCACTAATAACATCTCAAGGAAAACACTTTTTTTTTGTGGTACTAGGGATTGAACCCAGGGGCATTCTACCTCCAAGCTACACCCCCAGCCCTATATTTTATTTTTATTTTGAAACAGGGTCTCACTCAGTTGCAGAAGGCCTCACTAAGTAGCTGAGGCTGGCCGCAAACATGCGATCCTCCTGTTTCAGCCTCCCAAGTACTGGGATTACAAGCTTGCGCCACCATGCCAGGCTTGAAAACACCTTTTACTTTTATGCATTTCAATCTAAAATGCCCAGGTCAACACATCCCTCCATAAAGCCATATTCTTTTTTACACAGAGTAGCAAAGCAATGGGAAAACCCACTAAATCTAAAGCTATCCACCACTACAAAGAAAAATCAAACAACAAAATTAAAGGCAAAGATAACTTTTACAAACACAAACTCAATGTTCATAAAAATCCCTTCAGTTTTCCAAACTCACAAATACCCAAAGTAACATAATGCTTCGTTCAAACAAGCACATGAGGGTGACTGTAGCAAATAAAGTATAACCAAATCCTCACAAAGGAATGCTTATGTTAAAATGTCCTTTATATAGTCGTAACTGAACTGTCCTTTATACAGTCGTAACTGAACTAATTTAAAAACTCAATTTTGCACTATAGAATTTCTCCAATATAATTTGAAATTGTGTGTAAAAATGAAAGTACGAGAAATACACTATGTATGGTAAGTCTTGGAGACTTACCATAATTCTTGCAGCTGGAAAGCCTGCAGAATGTTAACAAAATAAAATATTTTATAATCAAGGCTGCATTTTCAGTTGACTTAAGCCTTTTTGAACTCCTCGATCTCACTCTTAAGTTCTTATTTTAAATAAGTACACCTGCTCTAAATTCCTTTTCACAGACCTAATAGACTATTGTGGGATATATAGGTAATCTTTTTTAAAGATTACATAACTTCATTGTTTTTTTCTTTTTTTTTTTGCGGTACTGGGGATTGAACCCAGGGACATTCTACTTCCGAGCTACACCCCCAGACCTATTTTTTATTCTTTATTTTGAAACAGGGTCTCACTAAGTTGCGGAGGCCTCACTAAGTAGCTGAGGCTGGCCGCGAACCTGAATCCTCCGGTCTCAGCCTCCCAAGTACTGGGATTATAAACGTGCACCACCACCCCCGGCTACATAACTTCTTTCTAAAGGATGCCACTGTTACTAAGTCATAGCAATGTAGCAAAACAAATGGAATTTATACCTCCATCTGTTAACAAAGATGGAAATCACTTCTTAATTTTCAGTGAAATACACCTCAGGAGTGACTTTGTAAATAAATTAAACAGAATTATCAATAGCAAACACTTAAATGCTTAGTCAAAGCCAAGCAGGCTAGTCATATTATAACATACACAGAACAACCCATAGGAAAGGGAAAACCAAAAACTAAACGACTTAAAAGACTAACTTTTCTGATTCCCTTAAATTTTCCAGGTTCAACTGAGGTGTAATACATCAGACCCAAAGTCCATGGAAGCGTATTCACAACTATCAGAACCGTATCTAGTTCTATTCAGATTTAAAAAACAAAATCTGAATTCATGTTCTGAAAAACCTGCAGTTAAACACCCAATTTAAGAAGCAAACAACCACAGAACAGAGAACTCAAGAAAGCACCACCTCCTACTATCCTCCCCTCCTTGCCCCAGTTTTTTTTCTCTTCATTCCCATTCTGCGATCCAATAAGTACAATTATTTCAAGATAAAAGGGGAGAAACCTGTTGGAATGAATTTTTAGGAGATAAATACTAGAGGGGCGAGCAGAAATAAGTTGCTCTGAGGAAGTTGTGGGCCCATTCATTTACCGACAGCCAAAAGAAGATACACCCACTTGTATTCCGAGCAAGGTAGCCGCAACCTGGGAGCCGGCAGGAAGGATGGGATCCGGAATCCCAGACAGCTCCTCCCCAAAGGGGCTGGGAGGGCCCGTGGCTCCGCGGGCCGCTGTGGACCGGCGGCTCGGCCGCTCGCCGGCGCAGAGTCCCGATGGAGCCCTGCGGCTCACGGCGAGGCCGGCGGGGAGCGCGCCGACAGCCCGGGGCGGGCAAGTGCGGCGGAGGCGGAGGCGGAGGCGGGAGGAACCGCCCGGGAGGCCGGCGCGGGGCGGGGTTCGCGGGGCGCGGGGTTCACCGGGCGCGGGGCGCGGGGCGCGGGGCGCGGTTCACCTGGCGCGGGGGGCGGCCTGTTCCTCGGCCCCCGCCGCGGGCGCCAGCAGCTGGAGGCAGCGCCCGAGCGCACCCCGCCGCGCCATCCCGGGCGGAGCCGTCGCGGGGCCCGGGCTGCAGCTGCGGCTCGCGCTCCCGCGCCCCGGTCACTCACTCCGTGACCTTCGGCCCGCGCCCGCCGCGGCCCGGCCCTTACCAAGATGGCTGCCCCCGCGGGCCGGCCGCCGGAGCCATCTTTCTTAAGGGGGCGCCGCGGGCCGCAGCCCTCCCCACGGGCCCCGCGCCCCGGGCCGGGCCCTTCCGAGAGCCTCGGTTCCCCTGTCCCAAACCTGCAGTCAACGTCCAGAGCCCCGGAGCACAGCCCCGGACACCAGACACGGCGCTAAAACAAGTCCTGCTGACCCAGGGAGCCTCGCTAGCATACTTACAGCCCCTGGCTCCAAAATCCTGGTAGCGAAGAAACTACAGTAAATACTGTGTGTACAGTAGGTGTTGAATTATTAACGGACACACTGCACTGTGTGCTCCTTTAAAAATGATGCCCGAGCCTCCTGGTACACACAGTTCTAAATCTGCATCCTTTTTTAAATCCCAGGATATTGGCAAAAGAACATAACATTGTGAATTTCTTAACTGGGTTTGCATTTTTAAACTGCAGGTGGAAAATAGTTATTTCGGGAAGTCACTTACGTATAGGCAGATCCAAAATGAATTCAGTGATGGATGGTGGGGCAAAAAGAATCCGATACGAAAGTCCTGTGTCCATGGGCCAGAAAGAAATAGCCAATCTCGGGTAATCTTGGCAAAAAAGAAAAAAAAATAAAACAACGAAAGAAACACAGACCCTAATGCAGATGTGACTGGGGAAAATGCCAACTGGACTACTCTGCGTTTTGAAAGTGAATGTGCCTGCGTGGTACTGCAGCAATGCGAAGAACTTTATGTAACTGTGGACTTTTATCTCCTGAGGCTAGCTTGCCGTTGTTAACTGCATTTTAACTTAAGTGTTTGAAAACCGCTTGCGCCTGGGTGGGGCTGAGACTGCACAAACTGGATAGTACGTGCTGTGCTGTGCAACAGCAAGATAACTGTAACAGCACCACAGACCCAAAGCAAAGATTGAACGTACTGCTCAGAATTCCCGGTGCTCTTGGCTAAGGATCTTTCAAAAGATGCCATTTCTTCCATCACTCCCATCCTTTATTATGAAAAAAAAAAAATTCAAATATATGATAAATATATATATGCCCCCCCCCGTACTGGGGATTGAAACCCAGGGTGCTCGACCATTGAGCTACATTCCCAGCCCTTTTTATTTAACTTTTTTATTTTGCGACACAGTCTCCCTAAATTGCCCAGGCTGGCCTCAAACTTGCACTCCTCCTGCTTCAACCTCCAGAGTAGCTAGGATTACAGGTATGGGTCATCATGTCTGGCAAATATGCTTTTTTGTAATACTATTCCAATAAGTTGCAGACACCAAAATACTTAACCCTTAAATAGTCCAGCTATCTCCCCTAAGAATAAGGATACTTGCTTCATAACTACAATATCATTCTCATATCTAAGAAAATGGTTCCCTTGTGTCACTTAATATTCAGTCCATACTCAAGTTTCCCTGCTAGAACCTAGCATGTCTTTTATTGCGCATGCGCGCTCTCACACACACATAGGATACTATCTAGGCTCATGTATTGCATTTGCTTATTATATTTACTTATTACTTTTGTGGTACTGGTGATTGAACCCAGGGGCAGTCTACTGCCAAGCTACACCCTCAGCCCTTTTTTATTCTTTGTTTTTGAAACATGGTCTCGCTAGGTTGATGGGAGTCTCACTAGGTTGCTGAGGCTGTCCTCAAACTTGTGATCCTCCTGTCTCAGCCTCCCAAGTACTGGGATTATAGGCGAGCACCACCATGCCCTTCTTGCTTACTATATTTATTTATTTATTTATTTATTTATTTACTTATTTGGTGGTACTGGGGATTGAACCCAGGGGCGTTCTACCTCCAAGCTATACCCCCAGCCCTATTTTATTCTTTATTTTGAAACGGGGCCTCACTGGGTTGTGGGCCTCACAAGTTGCTGAGGTTGGCCTTGAACCTGCCATCCTCCTGTCTCAGCCTCCCAAGTACTGGGATTATAAGTGTGCACCACCGCGCCCGGCTTGCTTACTATATTCAAATAAGAAACATTTTGAATGTTCACTTGCTATTTTCCATACACATTGCCATCCAAACAGAATCAGATAATTGGGGTCTTAAAATTGCAATTCCAGAAGCACAGATTCCAGTAGAAACTAAAATGTGTCCCATTAGAGAGCAGTTTAGAGGATCCTTTTAAGGGTAAAGAAGAAGTTTAAGTGAGTTATATATGTTGTTTGTCAAGAATTATGATTGGAGGAAAAATGTACTTCTGTAGCTCATTGGTCCATGTAATGGTTTGGATTTAGAATGTCCCCCTAGCCCTCATGGAAAAAGGTAGGAATGTTAGAAGTGGGGCTTGGTTGCTAAGGAGGATCCCTGGGGTGCAGCCTTGGGAACTCCATGTGGTTTTCTCCTCCCTTTGCTGGCTCTAGTGTTCTTCCTCTCTCCACTTCCTGCCACCATGCCCTGAGCTCTGCAGACCCAGCCTGACATGGACTCATCCTCTAAAATCTCCAAAAACTGTGAGCACATAAATCTTCCCTCCTCTTAAGTTGTGTGGTCAGGTATTTTGGATCACAGCAGTGAGACTGTTGACTGGGACAGTCCAGCACAGACCAGCTTAGACCATACCATTATTCTAGGAAAGTGTCAGCAAGTTCAGAGTGTTCCCCTCAGCACAAGACAGAGTCCAGGTCACAAAATGGAGTCAACTTTCTTTCACAATGTCATGCAGCCATCATGATATTCAGAAGAAGAGACGAATATTCAGAGGATATTTTTCACTGAGAATATGTACTTATGATAAACACTTCTTCATGTACACTAAAAGCCTCAGAGGAATGAATAATCTTCTAATACAACATTGACATTATGATGGAAGCTGTATTAAGTAAAGTTTATGCTTTCTTAACTCATGGAATGCTACAGAAATTTCATGAATTATTGTCAGATTTGGTTGGGGTTTTTCCTAGACAATGAAAGAAGCTGTTTCATTTAACAGTTTATATCACAGCAGGCAAAATCTAGCTTGCCCTGCTTCACAGTACAGAAGAAAATGAGCATTGCTTCCTAAGCATTTTACTCATGGTTTAATTTTAGATCCTGACCTGCTGAACTGGGCTTTGTCTTTCCCTTTTATGTCACCTCTAGGAAATCAGGCACTCAGCACATAATGATAACTATTTGTCTTCTAAGTTGTAGCCTAATTTTTAAAGGTTAATTAATCCTTCAAAGAATAAGGGCAAATTTTCACAATTCCCCTAAAAGTGGTTAATGGCCAATGTAACTTTTGTGGAGACCAACACTAGAGGACATTAATTCAACTCATATATATATATATATGCTGATATATATATCAGCACCTCTGGAATTCAGTACTGTGTCCACACCCAGTCAAATCAAAGATTGTTTTCCTAATCATTAAGCATCTATAGATAACTCCAAATGGCAGTAGGAAGGATCCTGGACAGGTAAATTCCAATCACTGCTCTACCAGTAACTATCTCTTTGACCTTAGAAAATAGCCCTCTTCCCTCCCTGGTCCCCTCACTCCTACTTCCTCAAAATGATGCTAAATCTCTATGCCCACTTGCAATTATAACATTGTTATTCTATAAAAAAGTTTGGGGCCCAGCAGGGTGCCAAACATCTATAATCCCAGCTACTTGGGGGGGGGGATGGATCAAGACAGAAGGATTGATAGTTTGAGGACAGCCTGAGAAATTTAGCAAGACCCTATCTCAAATAAAAATTTTAAAAGAGGGAGAGAAGGGCTATGGATGTAGCTCTGTGGAAGTACTTGTCTAGCAAGCATGAGACCTTGGGTTTGATCCCCAGTGCCTGCCTCCCCCCCTACACACACACACACACACACACACACACACACACACACACACACACAGAGTTTTGGGAGAAAGTAACTGAAGGAAGGGTGCTGATTACACAAGAAGGATTGTGTTAGACCATGGGTCAACAAATGATGAGGACCAAATCTGATCTACTTTCTCTTTGTCAACACTCATATTATAGCAATTCTTTTTCTTTTTTATTGTGAAAAAAAAAACAAATTTACCATCCTAACCATTTTTAAATGTACAATTCAGTAGAGTTGAGTGTAATGCTCATATTGTTGGGTAACAAACTCCAGACCATTTCATCTTTAAAAATCTGAAATTCTAAGTGACACATACCTGTAATCCCAGTACTTGGGAGACTGAGACAGGAGGATCACAGGTTCAAGGATAGCCTCAGCAGGTAGTGAGACTCTCATTAACCTAGCAAGACCGTGTTTCAAAATAAAAGTAAAATAGGGCTGGGGGTGTAGCTCAGAGATAGAATGCCCCTGGGTTCAATCCCTAGTACCACAAATAAATAAATAAATAAATAAATAAATAAATAAATCTGAAATTCTGTATCCTTAAAAAATTTCCCCTCTTTTTCCCACCCCCTGGTAACCACCATTCAATTTGATGTTTCTATGAATTTAACTCTTTGAAGTACCTCATGTAAGTGGAATCATATAGTATTTACCTTTCTGTGACTAACTTATTTCATTTAGCACAAGGACCTCAGCTTTCACCCTATTATAGCATGTGTCAGGATTTCATTTTTTAAAGGCTGGGTAATATTCCATTGTATGTGTATACCACATCTTATTTACCACTTCATTCCTCAGTGGACATTTAGGTTGCCTCCACCTCTTGGTTATTATGAATAGCCACTGTGAACATCAGTGTACAAATATTTGAGATCCTGCTTTCAAGCCAGGTGTGGTGGCACACACCTGTAATCCAAGCTACTCAGGAGTCTCAAGCAGGATGATCAAAAGTTTGAGACCAGCCTGAGCAACTTAGTGAGATCTTGTCTCAAAATAAAAAGGGTGGGAATGTAGCTCACTGGTAGACTGCCTCTGGGTTTGATCCCCAGTAACTATCTATCTATCTTGCGTGCTCTCTCTCTCTCTCTCTCTCTCTCTCTCTCTCTCACACACACACACACACACACACACACACACACAAACATTAAAAAAAAACAAAACAAAAAAGACTAATTTTTCAGTTGTGAGAGTGTGCTTTGAATTTCATCTAGTCTTTCAGAGACTGGAAAATACAGGCTAGCTAGGTAGTATAGTATTCCAGTTGTGTGAAAAGTAATATTCTGTTACTGATAATTGTCCAGTTTATTTCCTTTTTTAAAATCTAAAGCTCTCAGGGAATGACCTTTAAAATGTAAAATCTAAGTCCAGATATTTGAACTCAGTAATTAAAGCCAATTGGTTTGATGATTTTAAAAACAAGAATTCTAGCTTTTTAGAAGTAATGTTTTATGTGGATTAATAACTACAAAAGTACAGGGGAGAATTTCAAAAGTGAAGGCATTAGTCTATCATCTTTATTGTCTATTCCACCTTGAAACTTCTGTGCCTCCAAAAATATGTACATACACAACACTGAAATAGTACGAGTGTGCTACTTTTAATCACAACTATGAAACCTTAGGAAATAAACCAAATAATGTCACATGTCTATGTGACTGTATCAGTATGAATTTCAGTACTATGTACAATTATAATGCACCATTGAATTTTTAAAAAAAATACATAGCAGAAAAGAAACTTAATATTTTTAAAAATTAAACTAGAGGAAGAGGGAACTAAAATAACCAATATGTATTTTGTGGTGAAGAATTATTAATATTTAGTTTTAATCCCCATTAATTAGATGATCAGGAGAGATCCAATGATAAATTAACAAGGAAATGTTGGGGAAACTTGCCTGTTTTTTTCCAGTGAGAGAGGGCCCCTTCTAAAATTACTTAGCTCAAAAAATATGATTTCAGTGAATCATCATGGAAGAATACCATTTACCAAAAACCATTCATTGCTTTGCTCTCCTAGAGTTTTGCCAACATTATTTTTAGTTCCCATGATGCTAAATTACATAGTTCTAACAAGACTGGAATTTAGAAAAAAAAAATCAGACTTCTTCCAAAATCTAAATGCCAGAGACTGAAAATGTTGAACTTTGTAACATTAAGTCCTGTTGATTGTGCTTATTCCCCTCACCCGAGCTAACTATTTTATGAAGGTTGAGGCCTTAAGATAGCTGTCACTTTCCTAATAACTTATTGGATTCACTGAATGTTTTAGATTCAGCCTACTGCACAAACTCAACTTGATTCCTTCCCGCTATGATCCATATACGAGGCCCAACCCCAGAGTACTTAGGAGGCCCACATCCCACATGTTTAGGTATTTAAAAGTTATAAATCAGAAGGGCCTGGTGTTGTGCACGTGTAATCCCAGTACTTGGGAGGCTGAGACAAGAAGATTGCAAGTTTGGCGCCAGCCTCAGCAACTTAGCAAGACCCTATTTCAAAATAACGAATAAAACAGGGCTGGGGGTATAACCCAGAGGTAGAATGCCCCTGGGTTCAATCTCCGGTATCACACACACACACACACAAAGAAAAGTTATAAATCAGCCAGGTATGGTGACGCACACTTGTAATCCCAGTACTCAGGAGGCTGAGACAGGAGGATCACAGGTTCATGGCAAGCCTCAGTAACTTAGGGAGGCCCTCCTCAACTTAGTGAGACCCTGTTTCAAAAAAATAAAAATAAAATAGGGCTGGAGGTATAGCTCAGAGGTAGAATGTCCCTGAGTTCAATCCCTAGTAACACACACACACACAGTTATAAATGAGGCTGAAAATTGTGAAGTAAAAGATATTTCATCATCCTACTTTGATTAATAAGCCTTTATAAGGATGGACTGAGTTCTTGGACTCCTTAGAATTTTCCACCAGTCCCTGGAGGTCACTCAGGGAGAACTGACCTCTGGTCCATGCCATTGGCTTCAGGGCTTTGTCCTGTCCTGTCACACCCTGGAGCCTCACCTATTAATACCATCACCTGATGAATTCGGATTTCAATTTATGAATTTGGGGGAATGCAAACTTTCAGACCACAGCGCCATCCATTCTCAACAAAAGAGCTGCCCCTTGACCTGGGGGAGCAGTCAGCCATGGTGCTGCTTGACATCAGTTGGTTGGACCAGCACAAAAGGTTGGTGTGGGACCTGGAAGCAGACTTGGAACTGCTTGGACCTGACCCCAAATTCCTGGTACCTGAAGAATGGCAGGGGGAGGAGCTTGGGCCTACAAGTGGGCATGTCCCCCTAGCACACTTGGGGATAGGCACAAAGAGGCCAGAATTGTGATGGACTGGTGCCACCTTTTTTTTTTTTTTTTGGTACCAGGGACTGAACCCAGGGGCATTCTACCTCTGGGCTACACCCCCAGCCCTATTTTTTATTCTTTATTTTGAAACAGGGTCTCACTAAGTTGCAGAGGCCTCACTAAGTAGCTGAGGCTGGCCGCGAACCCGCAATCTCCCTATCTCAGCCTCCCAAGTACTGGGATTACAAGTGTGTGCCACCACGCCTGGCTTGGTGCCATTTGCTGCTTGCTGAAGTCCCTCACATGAATGACTCTGGGTTCAAAATTATCATTTTAATATTTAATATTTAGGGTCGGCTGGGGAGGAGGTAGCTTGACAATTCTCCTAGCCTCCTGAATCCTACAGCCAGCACCTTACTTTTATAGAAACTTTAAGCAAGGCATCATAAAAGTTAATCAAACACAGAAGCTAGCAATTATCACAAGTTATAATAAGGAAAGTTGGTGAGGCAGACATGTGACAAGCTTAGAGGAAGGAAGGGTTAAACATTACTGGGTGGAGAAGACATTAAAGACCATACTCTGTCGATTACATCAGATCCCTTGGAAACTGTATACTTGTGGACAAATCCCACCCAGCCAAATACTGTGTGTTCAGCTCAGGCCGGTTCAAGATATTAATCTCAGTGCGCGGTTCTAAGATGGCTCTCAACACAGAATGTGTTCTCAGGAGTAGGACCTGGACAGGGTCCCCTTTCTGGGTGTAAACGTGGTTCTACTCTGAGACTTCAACATGTCCTGAGTTGTACACACAGCCCAGCCAGTCAGAAACTATGAATGTCTGGTATCTGTATATCAAAAAAATTCACTCTCAGTGTCAGTCAGTCACAGGACTTTACTGTTAATGATCAACCAACACTAATTTCAGGACTCCCTCAACCCTTTTAAAATCACCAAGCATGTTTCCAACCCAGTGTTAATTCAACTAGAATGGCATGTATTATGAGCAGAGGGAGAATAGACTATTGGCTTCTTCCCTGCAGATCAGACCAGACCCAGCAGGCATAGCTCATTCTCCACAGACTGTCATTAAGGAGGGTTACTTGTCCTAGCCCTTCCCATCTACCCTTGAATCCCCAAGTTCCCAGCATCTTTTTCATGCTTCCAACTTGGAGACAAAGAATATTCTCCTCTAAAGTAAACTAAATCATCCCACCACCACCACCATCTAAGATGTCCATTTCCTGATCTGCAGTATCTGTGAAGTTTTTTTTGTTTTGTTTTTTGTTTTTTTTTTTGCAGTACCAGGGATTGAACCCAGGGGCATTCTACCTCCGAGCTACACCCCCAGCCCTATTTTTTGTTCTTTATTTTGAAACCATCTCACTAAAATGCGGAGGTCCTCACTAAGTAGCTGAGGCTGGCCGCGAACCTGGATCCTCTGGTCTAGCCTCCCAAGTACTGGGATTACAAGCATGCGCCACCACACCCGGCAAATCTGTGAATTTTACCTTATGTTGCCAAAGAGATTTTGCAGAAGATTGTGTGTGTGCATTTGTGTGTGTGTGTGCATTTGTGTGTGTGTGTGCATTTGTGTGTGTGTGTGTGTGTGTGTGTGTGTGTTACTGGGGATTGAACCCAGGGGCATTCTGCCTCTGAGCTATACCCCCAGCCTTATTTTGTTTTTTATTTTGAAATAGAGTCTCATTAAGTTGCTAAGGGCCTCACTAAGTTGCTGAGGCTGGCCTTGAACCTGCAGTCCTCCTGTCTCAGCCTCCCAAGTACTAGGATTACAGGCATGTGCCACCATACCTGGCTAAAGACCTTATGAGAGACCTATGATCCTAGATAGGCAGAATTGACTTAATAAAAATGGCCATACTACCAAAAGTAATATACAGATTCAATGCAGTTCCTATTAAAACACCAAATTCCTATTTCTATACCCACAGAAATAGAAAAAAAAGCAGTCCTAAAATTCATATAAAAAAAGACCCAGAATGGCCAAAGCAATTTTTAACAAAAAAACCATGCTGGAGGCCTCACAATATCTGCCTTTAAACTATACTACAAAGCTATAGTAATAAAAAAAAGCATGGTTTTGGCACAAAAACAGACACAGATCAATGGAACAGAATAGAAGATACAGAAACGAACCTCACACCTATAGCCACTTGATCTTTGACAAAGGGGCCAAAGACATATGCTGGAGGAAAGATAGCCTTTTCAACAAATGGTGCTGGGAAAACTGGTTAACCATATATAGAAAAATGGAACTAAGCCTCAACCTCTTACCCTGCACAAGAGTCAACTTGAGATGGATAAAAGACCCAGAAATTAGACCAAAGACTTTGCAACTACTAGAAAAGGTCATAGAACCAACTCTCCAACATATAGGCACCGGTAGAGACTTCCTCTGTAAGACCCCCAAAGCTCAAGAAATAAAAAGATAAATTAATAAATGGGTTGGCCTCAGATTAAAAATCTTCTGTGCAGCAAAGGAAACCATCAAAACCTAAAGGCAAAGCCTACAGAATGGGGGAAAATCTTCACCAGCCACCCCTCTGGTAGAGGATTAATATCTAGAAATATAAAGAACTTAAAAAACTTAATACTGAAAAAGCAAAGAACCCCCCCAAAAATGGGCAATGGATCTGAATAAGACACTTTCCAAAAGAAGAAATACAAATGGCCAATAAATATATGAAAAAATGTTCACATCATTAGCAATAAGGGAAATGTAAATAAAGGAAACAAAACAACAATGAAGCCAGACGTGGTGGTACACACCTGTAATCCCAGTACTTGGCAGGCTGAGACAGGAGGATCATAGGTTCCAGGCTAGCCTTAGCAACTTAGTGAGGCCCTCTGCAACTTAGACATAGGACTATAGATCTAAACTCCATACTGTGACTTGAGCTCATAGTTGAGCTTTGAGAGGCCCAAGTTCCAGTCTTCATAGTACCAATTTTCTTTTCTTTTTATTTATTTATATTTTAATTAATTTTTATTGGTGCATTATAGTTACACATAATAGTGGGGTTCATTGTGGCATATTCATACATGTCATAGGCCCAATTTTCCAGGTGGGTACTGTGGTTGGAGGTCACAGAAATAGGAACAGAAGATTGGGAGAGATTGCTTCTAGTCCTCTCCTGAACAAACCATTAACTGCCCTCTCTCTTTTTTTTTTTCTTTTTATGCGTGTGTGGTACTGGGGATGGAACCCAGGGGCCTTCTACCTCCGGGCTATACCCCCAGACCTATTTTATTTTTTATTTAGAAACAGGGTCTCACTAAGTTGCTGAGCGCATCACTAAATTGCTGAAGCTAGCTGCAAACCTGCAATCCTCCTATCTCAGCCTCCCAAATACTGGGATTACAAGAGTTCACCACCACACCCGGCTGTCCTCTTCTTTCATTTTTATTTTTTTTAAGGCAATACTGGCGATCAACCCCAGGGCCTTGTATGTGCTAGGCAAGCACTCTACCTCAGAGCTATATCCCCAGCCCAAGCCTCAGTTCCTTTGGGGTAGGGGCTCCTGGGAATTGAACCCAAGGCCTTGTGATGCTAGGCAAGTGCTATACCACTGAGCTTTGCACCTAGCCCCTCCAAGCCTCAGTTTATCTTGTAAAATGATGATGTTAACCTACATGAACTCTAAGGTCCACTCCAGTCCTAAAATTCAGAACTGTGGCAAACCATTTTACCTTCGAATTTCACATCCATGTGTTATTTCAACCTCTCTCTAGCCTCCCTGTCAACCATGAAGTTTATATGCCAACCACATGCACATCTGAGCTTGTGCACATGTCGTTTCTTCTGCTTGGAACTTTTCTCCCCAGCCTTCACCCCTTCAACGCTCAAATAAAAAATCATTGCATCTGAGAGATGTTCTTATCTTCCCAAAGCAGAATGGTCATCTCCACCTTGGCTTGATCACAGATTTTTTTTTTTTTTTTTTTGGTACAGGAAATTGAACCCAGAGGCATTCTACCTCCAAGCTACACTCCTAGCCCAATTTTATTTTATTTTTTTTATTCTACCTCTGGTCTACACCCCCCAGCCCTATTTTTTATTCTTTATTTTGAAACAAGGTCTCACTAAATTGCCGAGGGCTTCAGTAAGTAGCTGAGGCTGGCTGCAAACCCGGATCCTCCAGTCTCAGCCTCCCAAGTACTAGGATTATAAGCGTGCGCCACCACGCCTAGCTCCTCCAATTTTATTTCCTATTTGGAAACAGGATCTCACTAGGTTGCTGAGAACCTTGCTAAGTTTGCCCAGGCTGAGCCGGGTGTGGTGGCGCACGCTTGTAATCCCAGTACTTTGGGAGGCGGAGACCAGAGGATCCTGGTTCACGGCCAGCCTCAGCTCTCTCTCTCCCTGTCTCTCTCTCTCTCTCTCTCTCTCTTTCTCTCTCTCTCTCTCTTTCTCTCTCTCTCTCTCTACTTAGTGAGGCCCTCCGCAACTTCGTGAGACCCGGTTTCAAAATAAAGGATAAAAACTAGG
>PVJS01029249.1:0-15826 GCA_004027185.1 Glis glis
TCACGAAGTTGCGGAGGGCCTCACTAAGGAGAGAGAGAGAGAAAGAGAGAGAAAGAGAGCTGAGGCTGGCCGCGAACCCGGATCCTCCGGTCTCCGCCTCCCAAAGTACTGGGATTACAAGCGTGCGCCACCACGCCCGGCTCTGTTGTCTATCTTTATAGCAATACCATGTCATTTTGATTACTGTAGCTTTATAATATTCCTTAAATTCATATATTTTTCACTTTTCAGCTTTCTTTTCTTTTCCAGAATTCTTTTATCTAGTTCAAGTCCTTTGAATTTCCATATGAATTATGGAATTAGCGTGTCAACTTCCATACACATCTTGTTAAAATTTTGATTGATCAAGATATCATTAAATCAATTTTGATGAGAATTGGCATCTTAATAATGTTGAGTCTTCCAACCCATGAACGAGGTCTGTATGTCTTCATTTATTTAGGTCTTTAACTTCTCTTACAATATTTTGTTGTCAGTATATAAGACTTTCACATCTACTATTAGATTTGCCCCTAAGTATTTCATATTTTGGGTGTTACCGTAAATGGTATTTTTAGATTATAATTTCCATTGTTCATTTCTAGTATAGAGAAACACAGTTCTTTCTTTTATATAGCTCTCATATTCTACAATCGTGCTAAACTTATGCATTAGTTGTATTAGCTTCTTTTTTGTAGAGTCCATGAGCTTTTCGATGTAAATGATTTTTATCATCTGTGAATAAAGATAATGTTATGCTGGGTGCGATGACACATGCCTGGAATTCTAATACTTGGGAGGCTGAGACAGGAGGATCGCAGGTTTGAGGCCAGCCTCAGGAACTTAGTGAAGCTCTCAGCAACTTACTGAGACACTGTTTCAAAACAAAAAATAAGCCGGGCGTGGTGGCGTACGCTTGTAATCCCAGTACTTGGGAGACTGAGACCGGAGGATTTGGGTTCGCGGCCAGCCTCAGCTACTCAGCGAGGTCCTCCCCAACTTTGTGAGACCGGTTTCAAAATAAAGTATAAAAAATAGGGCCAGGGGTGTAGCTCGGAGGTAGAACACCCCTGGGTTCAATCCCTGGTACCGCAAAAAAAAAAATAATAATAGAAAATAAATAAATAAATAAATAAATAAATAAAATAAAAATAGGGCTTGGGGTGTAGCCCGGAGGTAGAATGATCTTGGGTTCTATCGCGAGTACCACCCCCCACACACACACACCACAGTGTCACTTCCTCCTTTCCAATCTGGGTGCCCTCTAGACTTTGTGCTCCCCTAGTGCAGGCGTTGTACATTGTACATCTTTCCTCAAGTTGTCCCAGAGCACAGCAGGGACTTACCACATGATGAAGGTAATATTTTCTCATCACTCAAAGAAACACAGACACTCTTCTCCCTGCCTCTCAGGCAAGTTTTGATAACTTGAATGCATCTACTTGACATGCAAGCAGTTGTGAGGTAAAATTTTTAGAAAATAAGCAGGATTCGTTGGAATAGTAAAAACAAACATCTGTTTAGATATCTGTCATTTGAACCAATTCTATTATCTATCTGTCTGTCAATCATCTATCTCAGAATGCAGTAAAAACATGACGTATGTGGAAATATCTTGTCTCAGACAAGAGATGTGCCTTAAAAAATACACTATGGTCTAAGTTCTGAGTTTCATTCCTACTTCTTTTGTGACCCAAGGAGTATTCTCATTCTGTGGACCCAGGGAGCATCCTTATTCTACAAATACAGTGAGTCCTAAAGGCATATTATATATCTATTATTTCCTGGTCCCTTCGGTTCTTTATGGTTTCTGAGGACATGGCTTAAATTTTCTGTTGTCAGGGAATTCACTTTTTTTGTGGGGGAGAAAGGGGATCATAAACGAATCTGTATCTATGTCCATTCATAGGTATAATATGTATAATCATATTCATAGCTGCACCTCCATCTAATGAGAGGTACTGAGAGATTCCAGGAAAAGAGTATAACGTACGGCATTCACCAAGTTGCTCAGTCTAGAAACTATAGTCATTCTTTGTAATGGTTTTGACCTGAAATATCCAAAAGGCCCTATACTAAAGGCTTGATCACTGGCCTGTATCACTGTTGGGAGGTGGTAAAACCTTTAAGAGATGAGGCCGAGTGGAAGTGGGGTCACTACAAGTGTGCCTTAAGTGGATATTGGGACCATGCCTGTATCTCTCTCTCCCTCTCTCTCTCTCTCTCTTTCTCCTCTCTCTCCTCTCTCTCTCTCTCTCTCTCTCTCTCTCTCTCTCCTCTCCTCTCTCTCTTCCTCTCTCTCTCTCCTCTCTCTCTTTCCCCTCTCTCTCTCTCTCCTTTCTTTCTCTCTCTTCCTCTCTCTCTCTTTCCTCTCTCTCTCTCTCCTTTCTCTCTCTTCCTCTCTCTCTCTCTTTCTCTCCTCTCTCTCTCTCTTTCTCTCCTTTCTCTCTCTCTCTTCCTCTCTCTCTCTCCTCTCTCTCTTTCCACTCTCTCTCTCCTTTCTTTCTCTCTTCCTCTCTCTCTCTCTCCTCTCTCTCTCTCTCCTCTCCTCTCTCTCTCTTCCTCTCTCTCTCTCCTCCCTCTCTTTCCCCTCTCTCTCTCCTTTCTTTCTCTCTCTTCCTCTCTCTCTCTCTCCTCTCTCTCTCTCCTCTCTCTCTCTCTCTTCCTCTCTCTCTCTCCTCTCTCTCTTCCTCTCTCTCTCCTCTCTCTCTTCTTTCTTTCTCTCTCTTCCTCTCTCTCTCTCCTTCCTCTCTCTCTCTCTCCTTTCTTTCTCTCTCTTCCTCTCTCCTCTCTCTCTCTCTCTCTCTCTCTTTCTCTCCTTTCTCTCTCTCTCCTCTCTCTCTCTCTGTCTCTCTCTCTCCTTTCCTCCACGAGGTCAGTAGCTTTCTGAAGTTATGACTCTCAGATATTTCAACACAGCAATGGAAAACTGACTAATGCAAGAATTCTTAATCTATCTTTTTTCTCTTGAGCGCACACTCAGGGTCATTTGCTAATATGGGGAAGACAGAGAAGATCAAGTTCTGAGAAAAGAAAGCTGGAGTTAGTTTTTACACATGGCAATCCTGAGATGCCCAAGAGATATCCAAAGAGGCAGTTGCTCATAAAGGTCTGGCATCTAGAAGAGAAACTGGAGCAGGGTCAGAAATTTGGAAGTAACCAAATTTGGGTGGTGAGAGGTGACTCGAGGTGTGCACCTGAAAGGGGAAAAGAAGAGAGTGCCCTGCAGTGCTGCAGTGTGAAGAGGTTTGGAAGAACAAGTGAGATGGTCAGACGGGGAAAGTTGGGTTGACCAGTGTAGGAGGAAATGCAGTGAGGCCTGTTCTCTAAGCCACACGAAGAAAGAAACGAGAAGGAGGGTATCATCAGTTCTTCTAAATGTTGTTGAGAGAGCAAGTAAGATGCAGAGAGTAGATTGTTAGATTCAACAATATGTAGGTAACTGGGAATCTTAAAAGACTAGTTTTGGTGGCTAGGTGGAATAGGAAGTCCATTGGTACTTGATGGTTGGCTGACTCATGGAGCTTGACAGCTGTGGATCATACAGCACAAATACCTCATTATTCCTTTTTCCTATTCCAGACTGGAAAATGAGTTCTATAGGCTTGGAACCTGAAGGAACTCATTAAGGTCTCTGATTCACTCTCCTTGTGAATTACTTTATGCCAGTGAGTACAAGAATAAATGAGCAAATAAGTCAGTCAAATTATTTTCGTACACAAGGAGTGAGAGATGGTGAGAAAAGCTTATATCTCTGAGTACTTAAGTGTCAACTGATTTAATCCTCATAACTCCCAGGAGGTAAAGTCTTATTGCCCCATCTTGTAGACAAAGAAGCTATAAGCACAAAGAATTTCCATGACTTGCAGTCTGGGACTGGAACCCAAGCCTATGAGAGAGCGTACCACTCCATCATTCCTGATGCCTGCACAATCTTGCTCTACAAAAACCTGGATAGATTTCATTTGAAAAATAACAACTTCACATTTTCTGGAATTATTTTTTATTGAAAATGGTCAGGGATCTAATTTAACATTTCATTTTTGTTTTCTTGTTGCAAAGCCTTATTAGAGGAATACTGCATGTTTGGCTCAGAGCTAGGTCATAGAAACAATTTGAAAAATGTTTCTACATCCTGAGATGCTTGCTGTCTAAAATTTGAGAAACTATGTAAATTATTTAAAGAGAAAACCCTTTTTATTGTTGGTGATCCAGGGCGTCAAAGCTAGATACTAAACTGGGACGGTCCCACTTCCAGAAACTCTCAGAGAGGGTCCAGAGAATATTTCCTGTAAAGGGCTAAATAGTAAATATTTTAGACTTTGTGGGCCATACAGTGTCTGTCACAACTACTCAACTTTGCTGTTAGAGTGTGAAAGCAACCATAGACAATACATAAACAAATGAGCATGGCTGTGTTCCAATAAAACTTTATTTATGGACACTGAAATGTGAGTTTAATGTAATTTTTGCATGCTACGAAATATTAATCTTTCCCCCCAACCAGTTAAAAATGTAAAAACCATTCTCAGCTCCCGAACCCTATCAAAACAGGTGGCAGGCCAGATTTTGCCTGTG
This sequence comes from Glis glis, assembly GCA_004027185.1. Classification (NCBI taxonomy): domain Eukaryota; kingdom Metazoa; phylum Chordata; class Mammalia; order Rodentia; family Gliridae; genus Glis; species Glis glis. Next base: position 4,558 of record PVJS01029249.1, read on the forward strand.
AGCTGTATTTTCGTGACCCTTGTCTTACAGCCTAACGATGATCAAGGATGGGGTTAAGGAAGACAGACAAGTAGTGGGAGAGGCTGTGACCTAAGGGAATCAGGAAGACATTAGAGTAGTGACTCGCCACTCTTGTCCTAGAGAAGAAGGCGCTCAATTACAGGTTTGGGTGTAAGCTTTGTTATAGGTTTCAGTGGGTACAAATTATTTCATTTCATATTTATTACTGGAGCAAATCCAAGTTCCTCTCATCACTCACATTCATAAATTCTGTAACAATTGAGACCCTTTCATATGCAAGTGACAAAAATTTAATGCAAATTGGCTCAAGGGAAGAAAAAGGAATTTATCAGTTCACATGCATGGAAACTATGGATGTATGCATGGCTTCTGGTATGGCTGAATATAAATATCAAAGCAAAATTATTAGGGGTCCATTTCTAGCTCTCTTCATTTCTTGGTTCTGGTCTTCTACACCTTGGCTTCATGGGCATCGCTAAGATGCAGTGTCTTCACAGTAATCCCAGGAGAAGAGGGTTGCTGTAGTTTAAACATGGCCCTCCAAACTCCAGGTGTTGCCAATGTGATAGCATTAAACTCCAGGTGTTGCCAATGTGATAGCATTAGGTGGTGATGCGTTCAAGAATAAACGATAGTCCTGCACACACAAGAACGATCGGCTCCTATCACAGGTTGTGTTCCCTGGGACACAGCTCTGAGATTGGAGATTACTGTGCAGAACGTATGAAGGAATGCTCTTGGGATCAACCTGATAGGAAAGGGAAGGAGGCAGGTTGAGCCGAGAGAGAAGCTTGCCCGTAGTGCAGTCTCAACGAGGTCTTAGTCGACCTGGTAAGGTGAGCCTTCAAATGCCTGACGATGAGTCCTTGCATGGTGAGCTTCAGTGCCCTGGGCCTGACCTGGGTTAGGCAGCTCTTCACAGCTGAAGGGATTCCTGATAAGAGAGGACAGTGGAGGACTGTCAGTGGAAGACCCTCCCAGCAGAGGAAGGAACAGTTCTTCATTCCTAAATGGGCTCTACAGCACAGCATGTGTGGTAACTAGACCCTGACATATCAGTGTGCACGAAGATTTCCATACACTGTACTCATGCCCACACACATATGCTCAGGTATGTATACATGTGTATGCACTCCGCTTGTGTTTTTCCTCCCACTTAGAACAAGGGCCTTTCAGGTATCCATTAACTCTCCTGGTGGAATCTACACCCCATTTGTCTTTGGGAACCCACACCCCTCCTACCTCACAGCATGTGGTTCAAGTGTACCTGGTCCAAACTCCTAGCTCCAGGTACCCTATGACTCAAGCCTGGTCAGGTGAAGTTGGGATAAGGAAGGTCATGCCACTTCCTGGGGCTACTGAAAAGTTCTTTCCACTGACTTTTTTGACATGTGGATGTCAGGCATGGGCCATTGCTGGCCACTCTGTCATCTTCTGGGGGCCATCCACCCAAGAGCGAAGTAGAATCAACAGATGGAGGCTGGGCGTGGTGGTGCACGCTTGTAATCCCAGTACTTTGGGAGGCGGAGACCGGAGGATCTGGGTTCGCGGCCAGCCTCAGCTCACTCTCTCTCTCTCCCTCCCTGTCTCTCTCCCCCCCCCCTCTCTACTTAGTGAGGCCTCCGCAACTTCGTGAGACCTGGTTTCAAAATAAAGTATAAAAAAATAGGGCCGGGGGCGTAGCGCGGAGGTAGAACACCCCTGCGTTCAATCCCCGGTACCGCACAAAAAAAAAAAAAGAGATGGAGAGACATGGCTTTCTTCCATTTCATTCCATAATTGTTCTTGTGATATTTTTATTATGGAATGATTTATATATAGAAAAGTGTAAAAGTCTTAATTGTGTAACTCAATGGAGTTTTATATAACTGTACACCTGTGAACCACCATCCAGACCAAGATATAGAACATTTCAACACTCTAGAAGGTTTCCTTCCAATTAGAAAACCCCAAGTAAAACTGCTGTTTTTGAACTTCATATAAATAAACCTGTCATATCAATTATGTACTATTTGTGCCCAGACTCTCTCACTCATACATTATGCTATGATTTACCCAAGTTGTGTGTTATCTTAGTAATGTTCTCTTTTGTATTGCTGTATAGTATTTCCTGGGATGAATATATTCCACTTTAACTTGTTTTACTGTTGATGGACACTGGAGTTGTCATTAGTTTTGGGTTATTACAATAATTAAAACTTTGAGCAGTATTATTTATTTATTTATTTATTTATTTTGTGGTACCAGGGATTGAACCCAGGGGCATTCTACCTCTGAGCTACACCCTCGGCCCTATTTTTTTATACTTTATTTTGAAACCAAGTCTCACGAAGTTGCGGAGGGCCTCACTAAGTAGCTGAGACTGGCTGCGAACCCGGATCCTCCGGTCTCTGCCTCCCAAGTACTGGGATTACAAGCATGTGCCACCACGCCCGGCCCTTTGAGCAATTTTGTACATGTATTTTTGGTAGACATAAGCATTCGTTTCCATTGGGTTCAGAATTAAAAATGGAAATGCTTTGGGTAGGGTATGTATTTGTTCAGTATAAGTAGGTAATGCCCAGCAATTTTTCTAACTGGTTGTGCCAATTTATTTACAACCAGCAATGTATGAAAATTCCTTTTGCGCCACATCCTGCCCGCAGTTTACTACCAGTAAAATATCTCTTTTAGATAAAGTCACTAGAGTTCTTGGATCAAGTTATGTTTGAAACTAAATGACTCCTGGTTCTTCAGTAGGTGAACAAGGACATCCATTTCCCCTCCATCCAGAAGACACTGGGCTCTGTAATTTAAAATGGCAAGTGTCCAAACTAATACAACTAGCGCAACCTCCTGTGGAGACTGGCTCAGTGTTGGTGTTTGAGGGTCTTTGGTACAGATGGAGGATGGTTACCTTCTTTTTTTTTTTTTTGCGGTACTGGGGATTGAACGCAGGGGCATTCTACCTCCGTGTTACGCCCCCGGCCCTATTTTTTTTTATGCTTTATTTTGAAACCGGGTCTCACGAAGTTGCAGAGGGCCTCACTAAGGAGAAAGAGAGAGAGAGAGAGAGAGAGAGAGAGAGAGAGAAAGACAGGAGACAGGGAGAGAGAGAGTGAGAGCTGAGGCTGGCCGCGAACCCGGATCCTCCGGTCTCCGCCTCCCAAAGTACTGGGATTACAAGCGAGCGCCACCACGCCCGGCTTACCTTCTTTTTTGGCATCCATAACAAAGTAGCAACATCTTGCTTCACATAGTTCTGGTGGCTGGAAATCCAAGATCAAGATGCCAGCACGGTCCACATCCTGGCTGTGGTCCTCTTTCACGTTGTAGGCTGCTGGTTTCTCGCTGTATCCTTACATGGTGGAAAGAAAACAAAAGAGGTCTCTAAGGTCCCTTTTATAAGGACCCTAATACCATTTGTAAGAACTCTCCCTTCATGACATAATCACCTTTCAAAGATACCACCTCTTGACATCCTTATATTGGGGATTAGGATTTCAACATACAAATTTTGAGGGAACACTAACATTTAGTCCACAACAATTACTTTCTACCGGGATTATAGAGGGAGGATTCTATGGGTGGAAAGGTGAGAAACGGAGGCACTTGGGGAAGATCTACCAAACTCTGAGAATCTGAGATACAGGTTGGTTATCCCTTATATGAAATGCTTGTTACCAGAAGTACTTCAGATTTTAGAACTTTGAGGCACAAAAAGTTTTATGTACATACCTAATGAGTTATCTTGGGGACGCAACCCAAGTCTGAATATGAAATTTATTATACTTTCATACACCTACACATACCTAAAGGTGATTTTATGTGATATTTTAAAATAATTTTGTGCATGAAACAAACTTTTGTAGTGTGGAGTTTTCTATCTGTGGCACTAGTGGCTCCCCAAAGTTTCAGATTGTGTAGCATTCATTTCAGATGTCAGATTTTTGGATTAAGGATGCTAAACATGAATTAGATGTGTGGCTATTAATGTATAACTTGTCTCAGGCTGGGTTTAAAGTATCAGAAGGTTTTCACAAGCAAGTGGAAGATGCTCACCAAGATCCACGTGGGACTTCCTTGTGGATAAGCGGAGAGCTAACATGTGCAGGCTTGACCAGGTGCAAGCCACGTCAGGAAGGAAGAGCCGGCTGATTTTCTGTGGAGTGTTCTCTGCTGCGTAAGGGTCTACTTGCAAGCTCACCTGGAGTAATGAGTCCCCTGAGGAATGAGGAGCGGGCCAAGGACTGACTGATGAGGCTGATTCATCAACACGAAGCAATGTGCAGAGCCCAGTGGGGTTTGTGCAGGTTAAGGCAGATGGGAGGAGAACAGGCAACCCAGGAGACTGAAGGAGATTTCTCCAGCCCCAGAGGCCCAAGAACCCAAGGAAGACGAGCAACACCTTGCTGTTTTCTCTTGATGGACTCAGACCTGGGCCCAAGGGGCTGGAGCTCTTCTTCTTCTTCATGGAACACAGAGCTGCAGCATTCAAAGCATTTCTTCATTCATCCTCTTACAGGGTTCTCAAGGCAACCCTCAGAGTCAAGCTGGGAAGATGTTATGATTCCCTTTTTTTTTTCAGTACCAGGGATTGAACCCAGGGGCGTTCTACCTCCGCGCTACACCCCCGGCCCTATTTTTTATACTTTATTTTGAAACCGGGTCTCACGAAGTTGCGGAGGGCCTCGCTAAGTAGAGAGAGAGAGAGACAGGGAGAGAGAGAGAGAGAGAGCTGAGGCTGGCCGCGAACCCGGATCCTCTGCTCTCTGCCTCCCAAAATACGGGGATTACAAACGTGCACCACCATGCCCGGCATGATTCCCATTTTCTACATGTGACAACTGAGGCTCAAGAGGGGAAAGAGAGGTTTTCAGATTCCAAGTTGAGCATCATCTTTCCCAGGTGTGGCTGCAAAAGTTTATGGCCCTAGGCCTGGAAAGGCATTCTGGAAGGGGCCTTTTGGACCCTCTTATAGTTTGGATTTGGAATGTCCCCACAGGTGCATGTGTTAAAGGCTTGGTCCCCAGGGGGGTGCTGGTGGGCCTAGTGGGAGAGCTCTAGGTCATTGAGGTGGGCCCTTGAAGAGAAGAGTAGATCCTTCTTCTTCCTCTCTCTTTGCTTCCTGACAGTGATATACGTGGCATTCCTCGGGGTAAATTGCCAATGCCGCCGCAGACCTGAAGAAAGAAATCATCAGGGCTAACCAATCATGGAAAGTCTATAAAACTGTGAGCCAAAATGAACCTTTTGTCATTATAAGTTGATTATCTCAAGTCTTTGTTCTAGTGATGGAAAGCTGACTCATGCAGGCCTGTAGGGATAAGACAGCCTGGGTGAAGACAAAACCTTTAGTGGTATTGGGAGATGTTTTTGGTGGGTGTGAAAACTTGGGGGAGAAGCCGGGCGTGGTGGCGCACGTTTGTAATCCCAGTACTTTGGGAGGCGGAGACAGGAGGATCCGGGTTCGCGGCCAGCCTCAGCTCGCTCTCTCTCTCTCTCTCTCTCTCTACTTAGTGAGGCCCTCAGCAACTTTGTGAGACCCGGTTTCAAAATAAAATATATAAAATAGGGCCGGGAGTGTAGCACGGAGGTAGAACGCCCCTGGGTTCAATCCCCAGTACCACAAAAAAAAAAAAAAACTTGGGGGAGGCCCAGGTGGACAAGGAAGCTATACTCCAAGGCTCAGGACCGAACCTGAGACAATAGAGGAAAGAGACTACAAGTATGAGCGCATGCCCAAAAGTAGGCTGCATAATGAACAAGGCAGGGTATCCCTGGACCATGTGGGCATCCTCGTCACAGCCAGGGCCAGTCTAGCACTGAGCCATGAAGATGTGAATCCCAGGAAACCCGCTAGTCCCCTGGAGTTGCCTGACTCCAAGCTGGGCGCCGGGGCTGCCTGGAATGTTGTCCACTGGCCTAGAAGCCCAAAGACTCAGACCTGGAGAGGGGAGCCCTGTAGGGGCAAAAGGACCACTTGCTCCAGCATTTCCCAGACTCTTTAATGGGCTGGGGAACATGAGCAGGAGGGAGTGACAGTATTGGTGAGGAATGAAATTACAGCGGCTGTATGATGCTATAAATATTTGGTTTGAAACAGCAGAGACATTCAAGGTAAAAGTTAAATAGAAATAAAACCAGTCAAATGTTTATTATATGTTGTCATAAAATTCAAGAGCAGCCTAAAAAGGCAGATCAGGATTTGTTTAACAAATAAGAGAGGAGAAAGGAGGAGATAGAGGTTTGCGGGCAGACGGGAGGGTTTGCCCTGGTTTGGACAGCGACAGAAACACAGTTAGGAATGGCTGACCTTCCGACATGAAGGATGAGTGGCCTTAGGTGGCTGAGAACTGAGGGAAAACCCCCGGTCTTGAGGCCTTAAGGAAACCAGTAAGTCCCCTGGCTCTCTGCTTTCCTGCCTACCGGAGGGGCAGCGCCTGAGGGGGAGTTTGATGGAGTCTTTCTGGGGGCTGGCTTTCCAACCCCTGGGAGCACAGAGGACGTGCACAGTGTGCACAGGGGCTAGCCAGGATGGGGTGATGTTGTTGCTGTGAGGCTGACAATGCATTATTTTAGTTCTCCCATGTCCTCCGCAGCCCACTCCCCACGGTGCCATCAGATTTTAAGCAGCCCGCAAGTAAGTCTCTGGTCCACAGAGAAAATAACAAAATGACACAGCTGAAAGGGACCCGAGGAATCCTGATATTGCTCCAAGGATGGGGCATGCTTTTTCTACAAAGGGCCAGATAGTAAGTATTTTCTGTTTTCTAGCCCTTCCACAACTACTCTGCTGTTGTATCGTGACAGTAGCCAGAGCGGATCCATAAACAAGCCACTTGGGCATGGCTGTTTCCAATAAAACTTTATTTATAAAAGCAACCAGATCTGTCCTGTAGACTGTAATTTGCCAACCCCTGTTCTAGACTAGTCTTTACTTGAGAGATAGGAGACTGAAATTCAGAGAGAAAAAGAAACTTTTGCCGTCAGCCAATAAGTGGTGGAGCTGGGAGAAGAAACCAAGGGCTCTCGGGATTGTGTTGAGTGTAATTTCCACTGCACTGGGGCATCCCAAGAGAGACTTTGGCTTAATGTCAATTGTGCCTGGCTTGATGTTACGCTAAAGATTGGGAGGGATGGAATGGGCAGTACACGTGTGAAATGATTGGGTTTGTCAAATCCTAAATTAAAATTAGAGACATATTTCTTCTGATCTGCTGAATTGATCACTGCTATATATATATATATATATAGCATAATATATATATATATATATATTTATGGCAACCCATGCAAAGTGAAACTCCAAGAGACCCAGTCCTTGGTAATATTCTTAGTGTGACAAAGACAGTAGGGAGAATCCATATTTGGGGCATAGTGATCACAATATCACTCGAGTTTCAATAACTGGGGAAGTACGGTGTCCCTAGCAACGTGGTAGAAGGTGGCCTTGTCTCTGTCAGCCATGGTCCTGGTTTTCTTCTTGGAATTTGGTTACTGATTGGCAACTTTGGGGGAAATATTTTTGATAGAGTGGGCTGAATGGTGTCCTCCAAAGAGATTCCCATGTATCAGAACCTGTAAGTGTGACCTCATTTGTTAAAAGGGTCTTTGCAGATGTAGTTAAAGATATCAAGATGAGGACATCCTGGGATATTCAGGTGGTTCCTAAGTCCAATGACAAATGTCCTTGTAAGAGACAAAAAAGGTAAAGACACACAAGGAGAAGAGGAGAAGGCCATGTGAAGGCAGATGCAGAGACTAGAGCAATGCAGACGGGCGTGGTGGCGCACACTTGTAATCCCAGTACCTGGGAGGCTGAGACCGGAGGATCTGGGTTCGCGGCCAGCCTCAGCTACTTAGTGAGGCCCTTCACAAATTAGTGAGACTCTGTTTCAAAATAAAGAATAAAAAAAAGGGCTGGGGGTGTAGCTCAGAGGTAGAATGCCCCTGGGTTCAATCCCCAGTACCGCAAAAAAAGAGACTAGAGCAATGAAGCCACAACCCAGGAGCACCTGGATCCCCCAGGAGCTGGAAGGGGTGGGAAAGATTCTCTCTACAGCCTCTGGGGGGAGCATGGCCCTGTGAACACCTCAATTTCAGACTTCTCACCTTCAGATCTGTGGGAGAATAAATTTCAGTTGTTTTAAGCCACCCAGTTTGTAGTATTCATTGTAGGGTATTCATTTGAAACTTAAATTTGCCAAAGGCACAAGCAAAGGAGAGAGAACCTTCATGAGAAAGGGCTGAAGCTGTTTGGGAAAGAAACTATTTCCTAAGAGCATCTTTCCACCTATAAAGCCAGGCAAAGGAAGCTGAAGCAGGCAGTCTGATCTGAGGAGCCTGGGGTGTTACTGTCGAAAAAGTAGTGTGTCTCCAACTGTTTTCTTTTCCCCCCACTGGCCCACATGAATGCCAAAGAAAGAGGTAGGATGATAGCCATGCTGCTGCCAGAAACTTCAAGTTTCCCAGTCTCAGAGAGAATCCAAAGCCACATGCACTGGACCACAGAGGACTCTAGATTGTTGGTTCCCACCCCAGAAAACCTCCAAAGCCTGCTGCAGGCCTGCTCCAGTCAACTGCTTACCTTGAGGCACAGCAGAAGACCAGGCAAGACTCTGGACTCTGGTCCTACTGCCTATGGCTGGTGATTCTAAACACAACCCAGGAGAGGGTAGAAAATGGAACCAGGGCCATTGTGGAATGGAGCTGACTCAGAGAACACAGGTGGGATGGAGCTAACTCAGGGAACCTCAGGAGAGACTGAGAAATGCAGTCAAAGTGTTTATGCAGCATCCACAGAGTGGGCCCCTTCCCTGCTCACAGGCAATCTCTTCACTCTCCCTCCTCTTGTTTCCACTACTGTCACCTAGGCTTTTGTTTGGGGTGTTTCCCCTACTGTGAAGCCCAAGCCACTCCTCTCCTGTCTCCAAACCTCCGTAGCTCATCTCCTAAGATGTTTCCAGGAATAGCAGTCCATCTCCATTTCTTTTAGGGTTTCTCACATCACACAATTGGCCCTCTGTCCTGGGGTCCTCAGACTTTTCCACCACTCCTAGTGAGTCCTCCTTATTCAAAACTGGATTACAAACTCCCTGGAGCCAGAATTCGAGACACAATTGTATCCCACACAATTGTATCCCCTCGCCCACACACACACCCATGGATTGGGCACATAAGGCCTGGCTCAAAATCTTATTCAAGATACACAGCCGGGCGTGGTGGCGCACGCTTGTAATCCCAGTACTTTGGGAGGCGGAGACCGGAGGATCCGGGTTCGCGGCCAGCCTCAGCTCGCTCTCTCTCTCTCTCTCTCTCTCTCCCTGTCTCTCACTCCCTGTCTCTCTCTCTCTCTCTCTCTCTCTACTTAGTGAGGCCCTCCGCAACTTTGTGAGACCCGGTTTCAAAATAAAGTATTAAAAAAAATAGGGCCGGGGGTGTAGCGCAGAGGTAGAACGCCCCTGGGTTCAATCCCCGGTACTGCAAAAAAAAAAAAAAAATAAAGACATGCATGGTGGCACATGCCTATACTCCCATGACTTCGGAGGCTGAGATAGGAGGATCAATTTCAGCTACTGCAACAAATGCAATGAAGCCAGAAGCAGGAATGAGGTAGAAAGACGGGGCTTGGAGGCTCTTCAGGGTGAGGTGGCTGGAGATGCTATCTTTGAGATGTGGTGTGTACTCTAAGATCCAAGCTGAGAAAAAAGCCACCTTGGAGTTTTGGGACAAGAAACATTCAAGGCAGAAGGAAGAGCAGATGCAAAGCCTGGAAGAGGAAGGCACCAGGTGGGCTCCAAGTCCAGCAGGAAGCTGAGGGCAGGCAAGGTTATGGAAAGTGGCCGGATTCACAGGGAGCTGATGGTCCTGACTGATAATGTGTCAATTTGTGAGTCTTTGACTTTATGATGTAAAACTGATAGGCATTCAGTAGAAACTGTACACACTTACACACTTTGAATTTGGATTTTTTCCTGGGCTAGTGATATGTAGCACCATACTGTCTTGCAGTGCCGGGCAGAGATGGTAAGCTGCAGCCCCCGTCAGCCACGTGGTCATGAGAGGAACCACCTATTCTCAACTTATACTGTACTGCATTGCCAGCATACAGGTTTTCAACATTTAAGTTACATGAGGTTACATTTAAGTTACATACATTACATGAGGTATTCAACATTTTTTTTTGTATAAAATTGGCTTTGTGTTAGATGATTTTGCCCAACACTAGGTAAATGTAAGCGTGCTGAGCATGTTTAAAGTAGTTAAGCCTAAGCTATACTGTTGGGAGGCTAGGAGTATTAAGTCCTAGCTAGTATTAAGTCCTAGGCTAGGAGTATTAAGTATTAAGTATTAGGAGTATTTTCAACTTACACTATTTTCAATTTACAATGGGTATACTAGGATGTAACCCCATCCTAAGTCAAGAGTGTAGTGCACTGGGAGGTCAAGTATGTGGAGAACCACATGACCCCATTTGCATTTTGTAAACATCAACCAAGCTGCTGTGGGGAAGAGTAGAGAGGACCAAGAGGCCAGCATACTAGTGAGGATACTCTCGAAGGCATCAGATGACAGATGGTCGAAGCTTGAGCAAGGTTGGTGGCTGTGGTAGGAGAGAGAAGAGGACAGATTTAGGTAGAGGTTTATGGGTCAGTCTTCATAAACGCCTTGCAAGCTGGCCAGTTGGCACATGGCTGCCTTCTCTTTCAATCCCATGCCCCTCCTTAAAAAGAAGGACAAACTCTGGGGCCACTTGCTGCAGGGTATCCCTTCTCTTCCAGCCTCCAGCCACTCCAGAAAGCTTTACCATGAGGAGGTCGGTGCCCCAGCCCAAGATGGCAAGCTACCCTTCTCACTTCTTTCCTGTAGCAGCTATCCATTTTGTGTTTGTGGGATTCTAAATAAAAATGAAAATAGATGACAAGACAGTATTCAGAAAATATTTACTAAGCACATATGTGCCAGCAATGTGCTAAGCACTGTGGAGCAAGAACGAAGAGAACTGGCCACCACATCCAGGTTCAAGTCCTGCCTTGGTGTAAATTTGGGCTAAGTATTTGAACTTCTCCATCCCCGATGTCTTCATATATTAAATGGGGATAATACTGATTGGTTTATAGGCTCCTCATATGATGATGACAGGAGAAAACATATATGGCTATCTATCAGAAACAAGATTAGCTGTGTATGAACTTGCTGTGGGTTAGGCTCTAGTCTACATGCATATGAACTTGCTGTGGGTTAGGCTCTAGTCTACATGCATATG
>PVJS01029250.1:0-24923 GCA_004027185.1 Glis glis
ACTAAGGATTGAACCAGGGGCATTCTACCTCCAAGCTATATCTGCAGCCTTTTATTTTTTTTATTTGGAAACAGGGTCTTGCTAAATTGCTGAGGCTGGCCTTGAACCTGTTAACATTCCTCCTGTCCCAGCCTCCCAAGTACTGGGATTACAGGCATGCACCACCACACCCAGCTGGGACTCAAATTTCTTTATCTGTAAGATGAGGAGCTTGAATGAGATGATTTCTGAAGTTTGCCATTTTTAAATAGCTCTTAAAACCATATGTAAAATAGCCCACTTGTAATCCCAGTACTTTGGGAGACGGAGACCGGAGGATCTGGGTTCGCGGCCAGCCTCAGCTCTCTCGCTCTCTCTCTCCCTGTCTCTGTCTCTCTCTCTGTCTCTCTCTCTCTCTCTCTCTCTCTCTCTCCTTAGCGAGGCCCCCCGCAACTTCGTGAGACCCGGTTTCAAAATAAAGTATAAAAAATAGGGCCGGGGGTATAGCACGGAGGTAGAACGTCCCTGCGTTCAATCCCCAGTACCACAAAAAAAAAAAACCATATGTAAAATAATCATAATGCAGACTACAGCACCTTTCTGTTAAGGACTTCCAGAAGTATCCTATGTATTACCTCTTCCCGGTAAACTAAAGTACAGAGGGATTCAGTGAGGTCCTGGAGGTCTTAGAGCTAAACACAGTCCACACCTCAACTTCAAGTCTGTGCTTTGTCCACTGGAAAGCCAGTTGGTGAGACAGCAATCAGCTCTCTTGTGTGCTAATGATTTTACTAACAACTAGTTATCATCTGGTGGCCTGCCTAGTCTCCCAGTCCTCTTTTGAGTTTTCATCAGTGTAAAGCCCTATGTGTATTTCATTTCTGCATATTCTTCAAAGATTTCTCCAAAGCTCCAGTGACGTCCAGAGCCCAGCTGTGCCACGCTCATCGCGACAGCCCCCTGCTCAGTCTCCGCGCCCAGGGGCCGAGTTCCCCAGGCTGGAAGGAGCTGCAGCCACACAGATGCCCAAGCTAGGCCGAGGCTTCTCGGAAGGGGACGATGTTCTCTTTTTTGATGAGTCCCCACCACCAAGACCAAAACTGAGTGCCGTAGCCGAGGCTAAAAAGGTACGTGGCTTCTATTTCCCTTTAACACTTGACTTTGCATTCTGGAAGACACAGCTGGGTTTCAAATATATACTTCCAGAAGTATCTATGTATTACCTCTTCCCAGTAAACTAAAGTACAGAGGGATTCAATGAGGTCCTGGAGGTCTTAGAGCTAAACATAGCCTAGTGGCTATTGACTCGTCAAGAGGAGTAGAGTCGAAGTAATTTCAAATGATAATGGTGACAACATAATATTATTAATTTAATCTAAGCCAGAGCCCTTATCTCTTTACTGTTTCTTATCAAGCTTAAGGACATAGCTCCAGGAAGATACAGTTTTGCAGCTAAATACATTCACAATAGGGGGAAAAAAATTGGTATTGTTGAGACAAGACTGTGAAATAGTGGTTTAAAGAATCTTTTAGAACAAGAGCATAGCTCAGTGGTAGAACACATGTTTAGCAGGCACAAGGCCCTGAGTTCTATCCCAGCAGAATTTTTTAAAAGAAATCTTAGCTAGGCACAATGGTACATGCTTGCAATCCCAGTATTTGGGAGGCTGAGACAGGAGGATCACAGGTTTGAGGACAGCCTCAGCAACTTAGCAAGACCCTGTTTCAAAATAAAAAGGGCTGGGGGCATAGCTCAGAGGTAGAATGCCCCTGGGTTTAATCTCCAGTATCAAAAAAAAGAAAGAAATATTACACAGAAGTACAGTTTGATAGCTAAGTTGCTTCTGACTGAAGTAGGAATGGGGGACACCCAGAACCCTACCTGTCAACTTCCCGAGTCCTCTGATTAAATCTCTGCTTTTCTCTAGTTACCAGGAATAACCAAAGTAAGGGTGAAATCTTACCCTGCCAAAGCCTTACCTATAACAACAGTAACAGTAAAATCAATAATAGTAACAATTGCACATATTAATATTACTCTCTACATGTGATGTTTGCATGCCTGGCTACTTACTGTGTGCGGGGTATGTGCTTTGCACACATTGTCTCATTTCATCCTGACAACTGTGACCTTAAAAGATAGTCTGATGCTATCATGAGAAATGAAGTAATTTGCCTGTGGTTACATGCAAATTAAGGACAGAACAGGAATTCTCACTGAATTCTGTCTGATTCTAAAACTTCCAAAATGGTTGTGTGGTTCGCTTATATATCTGGAAGCCTACAGTCTAGCTGATGTTACACTGTTATATTTAAATAAAAAACTATCAACTTATAGTTCTGCCTCTGTGTTATTAAATTTTTATAATTGTGTTACTAATTCTAGGTAAAATGAAGACAGATTCTGCCAATTTCTATCAGAGAGCAGCTAGGCCCCACTGGTTAATAACTGGAAAGGGGCCCAGGCTGTAGGCGCCTATTTCTTCTTTTAGGTTCTTACCTCCGTCTCTTCTTTTTTTCTAGCTGGCTGCTATCACCAAACTAAGGGCAAAAGGACAGATTCTTACAAAAACAGATCCAAACAACATCACGAGGAAGCAAAGGGACCCCCAGGACATCCTGGAAGTGAAGGAGCGAGTAGAAAAGAACAGCACGGCTTCTCCTCAAGGCACTGCAGGTTCGAGGTTGGGGGGGTTCACTTATAAGGGGAGTGTTCTAACCAGCGCTCTGGTACCAAGTCATTCTTTCCCTTGTGTTTTCCTTCATGGAATACCTAGACTTTCTGCAACTGAAACTGAATTTTCTTTTCTTTTCTTTTCTTTTCTTTTCTTTTCCTTTTTTTTTTTTTTTTTTTTTTTTTTTTTTTTTTTTTTTTTTTTTTTTTTTTTTTTTTTTTTTTTTTTTTTTTTTTTTTTTTTTTTTTTTTTTTTTTTTTTTTTTTTTTTTTGCGGTACTGGGGATTGAACCCAGGGGCATTTTACCTCCAAGCTACATCTCCAGTCCTATTTTTTATTCTTTATTTTGAAACAGGGTCTTGCTAAGTTGCGGAGGCTGGCTGAGAATCTCGATCCTCCGGTCTCAACCTCCCAAGTACTGGGATTACAAGCATGCGCCACCACGCCCGGCTCTGAATTTTCTTTATAATCAAATTAAATTGCACAATTTGAACAGTTGGGAAAAGAACTGCTCATTGAATCTTTGCTTGAATATATTAGCATGAAGATTTACTTTGAAAGAAGTAGAATTCCTTTGTTTTAAATTGCTGGATTTTACGCCGGGCGTGGTGGCGTGCGCTTGTAATCCCAGTACTTGGGAGGCTGAGACTGGAGGATCCAGGGTCGTGGCCAGCCTCGGCTACTTAGTGAGGCCCTCCACAACTTAGTGAGACCGTTTCAAAATTAAGAATAAAAAAATAGGGCTGGGGGTGTAGCTTGGAAGTAGAATGCCCCTGGGTTCAATCTCCAGTGCCACACAAAAAAAAAATTTGCTGGATTTTTTTCTAGCTGGGTGTGGTGGTAAATGCCTATAATCCTAGTGCTTGGGAGGCTGAGACAGGAGGCTCACAGATTCCCGGCAGCTTCAACAATTTAGCAAGACCCTGAGCAACTTAGCGAGACCCTGTTTCAAAAAAAAAAAGAAACATTAAAAAGGGCTGGGGGTGTAGGTTGGAGGTAGAATGCCCCTGGGTTCAATCCCCAGTACCAAAATAATAAAAAATCAATTGCCGCTTTTATTTGTAAAATCTCTGATGTTTGTAGTGTGTGTGTGTGTGTGTGTGTGTGTGTGTGTTTTACTGGGGATTGAATGAGGAGCGTTCTACCTCAGAGCTATACCTCCAGCCCTATTTCATATTTTATTTTGAAACAGGGTCTCGCTAGGTTGCTGAGAGTCTGCTAAGTTGCTGATGCTGGTCTCGAACTTGTGATCCTCCTATCTCAGCCTCCCAAGTACTGGGATTACAGGCAAATACCACCACACCTGGCTTGTAATGTTATTTTAAAATTAGTTTGTAAGTAGGGTTTTTGATGTTATCGTAATCGACTCCCTAGGCCAGGTGCCATGGCATATACCTATAATCCCAGTACTTGGTAGACTGAGGCAGGAGGATCGTTAAGCTTGAGGCCAGCCTTGGCAACTTAGTGAGACCCTGTCTCAAAAAAAAGAAAGAAAAAGGGCTGGGGATGTAACTCAGTGGTTCAATCCCTAGTACCGCAAAACAAAGAACTCCTCACATTAAAGTGAAAGAGAGATTCTAGTCTTAGCGGTCAAGTGCATCACAGCCCCGTATTCTAGGCTTTACCTCTCAGCCCACTTCTCGAGCTTTCCCTGCTGGGTCTGTCGAGGCCGAAGGGCCGGGGAGGCAAAGAGAGCCGGAGGAAGTGGAGCGGGTGAGGCACACCGCTTGCCAAGTTTCTCTGTAACATTTTTTCTTTCTGCTCTAGCTGAGGATGAACTGGAGCCTGCCAAGAAGAAAAGGAGACAGCAGCTTGCCTACCTGGAATCTGAGGAATTTCAGAAAATCCTCAAAGCAAAATCAAAGCACACAAGCATCCTGAAAGAGGTGAGAGGCCGAAAGACCGGGGATGTGGGTGTGCTGCACGCCCAGGTGCTTCGCTGAGGGACTGAGGATCCGAGCCAAGAAATAGCTGTCTGGCTGTCTGCGGGTTCACTCTGAAGAGCAGGAAGATTTCTAATAGAGTTTAGCTTTGCCTTGTCCTTGCACTGAAGAATAACAATGGATTTATTATTTAAATAGACCTCAAGCTGGGTGTGGTAGCGCACACTTGTAATCCCAGCTCTTGGGAGGCTGAGACAGGAGGTTCGCAGCCAGCCTCAGCTACTTAGTGAAGCCCTCCGCAACTTAGTGAGACCCTGTTTCAAAATAAAAAATAAAAAATAGGGCTGAGGGTGTAGCTCAAAGATCGAATGCCCCTGGGTTCAATCCCCAGTAACACACACACAAAAAAATAAATAAATAAATAGACCTCAATATTGTAAAACTGTTTGCATGTACTTACAGTTGTAAGATTGTGTTTAAATGGCCCAATACTATTTTGTAGGGATTTTTTTTCTTTTTTTCTTTGTGGTGATCCTCCTGTCTCAGCCTCCCAAGTACTGAGATTACAAGCGTGCGCCACCATGCCTGGCTCATTCAAATATTTTTTATAGTGGCTTTTCAAATACTCTCAATCAGTAGTTAACCCCATCACTTCCAATAACTTTCTATCTATTTATTTTTATTTATTTTGGTGCTGGGGATTGAACCCAGGGGTATTTTGCCTCTGAGCTATACCCCCAGTCCTATTTTATTTTTTATTTTGAAACAGGACCTCGCTAAGTTGCTGAGGCTGGCCTTGTACTTGCAATCCTCCTGGCTCAGCCTCCCAAGTACTGAAATTACAGACATGTACCGCCACACCCGGCTTTCTTTTTCCTTCATATTTTAAGGGCTCTTTTCTGTTTATCATCTTTGGTTTGCGTTTTGTTCTAGGATGCTCTAACATTTAGCCTGCACTTCAGTTCTGATTTGATTTGTGTATGTGTGTGTGGTACTGGGGGTGGAACCCAGGGGCCTTCTACCTCCAGGCTGTACCTCCAGCTGTATTTTAATTTTTTATTTGGAAACAGGATCTTGCTAAGTTGTTGAGAGCTTCACTAAGTTGCTGAGGCTGTCCTCGAACTTGTGATCCTTCTGTCTCAGCCTCCCAAGTACTGGGATTAAAAGCGTGTGCCACCACACCTGGCTCCTGTTTGGATTATTATTATTAAACTGATTCCGTTTGAAAAGATTATTGAACGGTGTTACTGAACTGCCTGAGCATGTGTTGGAATGTGTACCAGTGCTCTTGTGTGTTTTGTCATTCAGACTGAGGCTGAGCTACAGGAATGCTATTTCGAGACGCTGGTGAAAAAAGAACAAATGGAAGAAAAGATGAGAAACATCAGAGAAGTGAAGTGTCGAGTAGTGACGTGCAGGACGGTGAGTGGAGGGCCGGGGCTGCAGCTCTGGGCCCGGGTTTGGGCTGGGGGGACTTAGCAGGACGGTGAGTGGAGGGCCAGGGTTCTGGCTCTGGGCCCGGGTTTGGGCTGGTGGGACTTAACAGGACGGTGAGTGGAGGGCCGGGGGCAGCTCTGGGCCCGGGTTTGGGCTGGGAGGACTTAGCAGGACGGTGAGTGGAGGGCCGGGGCTCCGGCTCTGGGCCCGGGTTTGGGCTGGTGGGACTTAACAGGACGGTGAGTGGAGGGCCGGGGCTCCGGCTCTGGGCCCGGGTTTGGGCTGGGGGGACTTAGCAGGACAGTGAGTGGAGGGCCGGGGCTCCGGCTCTGGGCCCGGGTTTGGGCTGGGGGGACTTAGCAGGATGTTGAGTGGAGGGCCGGGGCTCCGGCTCTGGGCCCGGGTTTGGGCTGGGGGGACTTAGCAGGACGTTGAGAATCTGTGGAGCCAGATGTGATGCACACACCTGTAATCCCAGTACTTGGGAGACTGACACAGGAGCATCGTAGACTGGAAACCAGACTCAGCAATGTAGCAAGACTCAACCACTTAGTGAGACCCTGTCTCGAAATAAAATAGGGCTGGTGCTGTAGCTCGGAGGTAGATTGCAAAGAGAGAGACTGTGGGATGTGTGGCCACATCTTGAGACATGCTGTTTTAATTAGGCTGGAAAACAAACAGGCTAGGGATCGGGCTCCCTGCCTGACCTGGCCTCGGAGCTCTGTGTGTGGAACATTGGTAGGGGAGATTTCCTCTGTCTGACCACAGCCTCTAGTCCCACAGATGAGTCTCTGACTCTCTTCCCCTTTGGCTGCTGGATCCAAGTGGTTCTTACCAGTCTCTCAAGTTCTGACATCGCCTCAGTCAAGCATTCCCCGTCCCTGAGACCTTGTTTGAACTTCTTGAGTTGGCATCCCATCTTAGGATCACCTGCTGTTGGCTCTACCATGGTTCCCCTTACTAAACTGAATCTCAAGCCAGAGTGTGAATTGTATTACTGTGTTTGTAGAATTTTTACCCTGAATCTGTTAGGAAATTCCAAATCTTCTCAACAGCACTAAAAAATGGCAAAAAAAACCTTTTTTTAAAATGATCATTGAACACAATTCCTTCCCTTATTACTCATTCCCAATCCACCTGCTTGGAAATTCGGCCCATAAATGTGCATAAGAGGAAAAGGCTAACCAGGCACAGTGGCGGACACCTATAATCCCAGTACTTGGGAGGCTGAAACAGGAGGATCGCAGGTTTGAGGCCATCCTCGGCAATTTAGTGAGGCCCTCTGCAACTTAGTAAGACCCTGTTTCAAAATAAAATAGGGCTAGGGTATAGCTTAGAGGTAGAATACCCCAGGGTTTAATCCCCAATACCACAAAAAAGAAAGAAGAGGAAGAGGCTTAGCTTACCAAGTATACTCCTTTGAAAACCTTACTTTCTCATATTTTGGGGGATTAGGTTTGATTTAGCTGCCACCAAAAAATAGGAATTCCTTAAGAAAGTTTATGCTAAGGAGAATAAGTGAAGATGATTGTTCCAAGCACAATTTTTGGAAGAAAGAAAACACAAGCTCACCTTGCACTTTATCTCAGGTGGTGACCTTCGCTCTGACAGGTGCTGAACCTAAGGACACAGTTGATTTACTGTGCCGCTGTGACAAACACCACAGACTCAGTGGCCTAAAACCACTTTTTCATCCTGTAGCTCATAAGTCTGTGCAAGTCTCACCAAGCTGAAACCAAGGTGCTGACAGGACTGCATTCTTCCTGGAGATTCCAGGGAAGAAGCTCTTTCCTTGTCTGACTCAGCTTCTAGAACCATCCTCATCACTTGGCTATAGCTCCCTCCATCTTCAAAGCCAGCAATGGCAGTTTGAACCCCCACACTATCAGATCGCTCCAATTTCCTCTTCTGCCACTGTGTGTGTGTGTGTGTGTGTGTGTGTGTGTGTGTGTGTGTGTGTGTGTGTGTGTTTTGATGGGATTGAACCTAACACGCCATCTGTCCTTCCACTTTTTTTTTCTTCCTCGTGGTACTGTGAATTGAACCCGGGCCATTCTATCTCTGAGCTACACCCCCAGCCCTATTGTATTCTTTTATTTTGAAGCAGGGTCTCACTAATTTGCCAGAGGGTCTTGCTAAGTTGCTGAGGCTGGCTGCAAACCTTTGAGCCTCCTGTCTCATCCTCCCAAGTACTGGGATTACAAGCGTGCGCCACCACACCCGGCTCTTCCACTTTGAAGGAGCCTGTGATTACATTGGGCCCACCCAGATAATCCAGGATAACCTCCCTGTTTTAGAATCAACTAGGTAGCATCGTTATTCCCTTTGCCATGTAACTCAACAAACTGCGGTTCCAGGAAACAGGGTCTGTGTGTTTTAGGGACCATTATTCCACCTGCCATAGCAGCCAGCCACTCGGTTCTGTACCTTCTGAGCTTGCCAGAGTCGAGAGTAACTTGTTCAGACCCAGTGTAATTTCCAGAAGTGACGTAGCGCTCTCCTGGAACCTCTTTCAACATTCTACCATTTCTTGTTCTCTTCAGCCCTTTTGAGGATCAAAACTAAAGGTGAATTAGGTAGTATCTCTGTTTTGGTTTTGCTCTTTGTGAAATAAGAGTAATAATAAACTCAGCAGGCGTTGTGGCACACCCCTGTACTCCCAGTACTTGGGAGGCTGAGACAGGAGGATCGCAGGTTCAAGGACAGCCTCAGCAGTTTAGTGAGACTCAGCAACCTACTGAGACCTTGTTTCAAAACAAAAAATAAAAAGGGCTGAGAATGTAGCTCAGAGGTTCAATCTCCATTACCACAAAAAATAATAATAAGCTCATATCTTTTTCAAAGATCTTGTAGGAGAAATGAAAGAGCTACAGATCAGCCTTTCTAAATAGGTCCCAAACCTCCATTATCCTATAATCAATCATTGATATCTTATAATGGGTCTAGGACAGACCAAACTAACCTATTAAGTTTACAAGCCCAGCGTGGTGGCGCATGTCTGTAATCCCAGTACTTGGGAGACTGAGACAGGAGGATTGCAAGTTCAAGACTAGCTTCAGCAACTTAGGTCCTTAGCAACTTAGCGAGACCTTGTTTCCAAATAAAAAATAAAATAGGGCTGGGGTAGAATGCCCTTGGGTTCAATTGCCAGCACCACAAAAAAAGAAAAAGAAAAGAGAAGTTTACAATACTTTCCTTCTTTTTTTCTTTGAGCCTTACTTAATGTCACAGAAGGTTATTGTGTACTTCATGCCTCACCAGAAATTGGGGTAGACATTAGAAAAAGTGGCATCAGCCGGGTGTGGTGGCACATGCCTATAATCCCAGTACTTGGGAGATTGAGTTAGGAGGATCACAGGTATCATACTGGGGGTGTAGCTCAGAGGTAGAGCGCCCCAGGGTTCAATCCCCAAGAGGGGAGGGAGGGAGGGAAGAGGGAAGGGAAGAAAGAAGGGGGGAAGGAAAGAAAGAAAGGAGGGAAAGAATCAATATGAGGAGAATCAATAAGCCACTGAGTCACGGTCGGTCGTTGGAATGTGGTGAGGTGCCCAGCAGGGGCCTGGGCAGTGACAGGAGAACACAGGTTCATGGAGCAGATGGCCCTGGTGGCAGCTGCCCGGCCTTGGTCAAAGCTCTTCATGGACGTGTGTGCTGTGTCGGTTCGTGCAGTGTGCCTACACCCACTTCAAGCCCCTGGATACCTGCGTCAGCGAGCAACACGACTACCGCTGGCACGATGGCGTGAAGAGATTCTTCAAGTGTCCCTGCGGAAACAGAAGCATCTCCCTTGACCGGCTCCCCAAGAAGCACTGCAGGTATGGGGCTCGCCTGGGCTTCCCGTCCCGCGCAGGGTTCTCCGGCTCTTCTAGTGCGCCCGTGTGATGTCCCCTTGGAACATGGGACAGTTCCTGGGTGTTGCCGAGACTAGAGTTGCTAACTGGCATCCCTGGGAAGCAGGAACCCTTCTCCTTTTGCTGCTGTACCCCAACACCTGGCATGGTGCCTGGCCCTCAAAAGTGTTTGTAGAATAAACAAGTGAAGCGTGCATAGGGTGGACTAATGAATATATGCACTCATTAGGGACTAGAATATAGATTTTCTTTCTCCAAGAAGTCTTCTGTGCATTTAAAATTTCTTGAGCATGTAAGTATATGTGTTTTAATGGTCTCTTGTGTGTGTTTTATTTTTTCTTTTGTTTTGTGGTACTGGGGATTGAACCCAGGGGCATTCTACCTCTGAGCTACACTCCCAGCCCTATTTTATTTTTTATTTTGAAACAGGGTCTCACTAAGTTGCTGAGAGCCTCGCTAAGTTGCTGAGGCTGACTTCAAACCTGCTATCCTCCTGTCTCAGCCTCCCAAGTACTGGGATTACAGTCATGTGCCACCATGCCCAGCTTTTTGTGTGTTTTTATGGGTCCTCTGGGGGAGGACTTCAGATACAAAGGCAGAGCCGCTGTGTTGCACACACACCGTGACGGCTCCCCCTGGAGGTGGGCGCTCGCGTCCTGCTATCCACTCCGCATCCTCCTAGTCTTATTTACGAGTTCCTTTATCCCCTTCCTCGCTCCCTTCCCAGCCCTTAACACTGTAGTCAGCAGCTTTCATGTGGTTGATGCTTTCCTTTTATTTTCTTATGAAATGTTCTGTTTTGGTATCCAGGCATTTGTGTCTTATGTCAATGGTACGTTACTAAGTGTCTCATCTTAATGTCTTTTCCCTCGGTGTTCTTCGGCTGCCTCTGTTTGCTCTGTACATCTGGAGTGCTGTTTCTAACTGCTAACAGTGCTCTGTGACCAGCACCCATCACATTTCCTCTGTGGGCACAGATGCTCCCAGCAGCACCCCTCATGCACCACCCCTGTGTTCTCACGGGGTCTTACGTAGGAGGTGCTTTGGGGTGTTCCCAGGACAGAACCAGCCAGGTGATACCAGGCCGCTCTCTAGCGGGACCGGCTGGCCTACCCTCCATCAGACCTGCACAGGGATCTCCCTGTCCCCCTGCCCTCAGCGGCATTTTGGCCAGAGTACAAAGTGGCATCCTGATGATTTCTTAAAAATTTTGTGTAAAGCCGGGCGTGGTGGCGCACGCTTGTAATCCCAGTACTTGGGAGGCTGAGACTAGAGGATCCGGGTTCGCGGCCAGCCTCAGCTACTTAGTGAGACCGTTTCAAAATAAAGAATAAAAAATAGGTCTGGGGGTGTAGCCCGGAGTTCAATGCCCCTGGGTTCAATCCCCAGTACCACAAAAAAAAGTTGTGTATCCAGTTATTGATATTTTTAGTATCTTTTCATATTTTTTTAGTCCTTTGAATTTCCTCTTTAATTTTCTGTTAATATCTCTTATTTTCCTACTGGGGTTTCTGTCTTTTTCTCCTTTACTTGCAGATGTACCTTGGGTATTTAAGATCTTAGTCCCATGCAGTTTTAATCATTACAAATGTATTTTCCCAGACTGTAGATTTTTATTTAAGTCATTAGTTTTAACCTTATAGCTTTGTGCTTTTACAGGTTTTTGTTTTGTTTTGTTTTGTCTAAGTTTTCTTTGTTACCCCATCCCTACCTTCAGAATACAAAGATAATCTGCATTTTTCCTCTTCACATCACAGTGCAGTGAGCCCCGTTGTCTTCGCATGTGTGGGCCTATACCGCACCGCTGAGTAAATCCATCTTTTCTATTTCAGTAATTGTGGCCTCTACAAATGGGAGCGGGACGGGATGCTAAAGGTATGTGTGTTAGTTTTCTGTTACTGTAACAAAATACCTGAGATAATCAACTTGATAAAAAAGGAAAGGTTTATTTTGGCTCACAACTTTGGAGGCTTGAGCCCATAATTGGTTGGCTGTGTTGCTTTGGAGCCTGAGGTGAGGGAGCACATTATGGTTAGAGTGCATGGTGGAGGTGGACCTTTTACATCAATGGCTGGGAATAAAAAAGAAAAGGAAGGGCCTGGGTCCCACTGTCCCCTTCAAGGGCACGACCCTAATGACTTAAAGGCCTCCCACTATACCCCACCACTTTAAAAGCTTCACCACAAGCCGGGTGTGGTGGTGCACACTTGTAATCCCAGTACTTGGGAGGCTGAGACAGGAGGATCACACGTTCGCGGCCAGCCTCAACTACTTAGTGAGGCCCTCCACAACTTAGTGAGACCCTGTTTCAAAGTAAAGAATAAAATAGGGCTAGGGTGTAGCTCGGAGGTAGAATGCCCCTGGGTTCAATCCCCAGTACCAGAAAAATAAATAAAATTAAATTTTCACCACCTCCCAGCAGCACCATGCTGGGGACCACACCTTTAACACATGCACCACTAGGGGGCACTTAAGATTCAAATTACAGCAGTATGTTACTTGTGTGCTAATTTGTGACTAATTTTAGTGACCCAGGAAAATAATGTTAAGCCATTTCTTACTCAAGTACTCTCATTTTTTTCTAGGAAAAGACTGGTCCAAAGATAGGAGCTGAAACCCTGTTGCCAAGAGGAGAAGAGCATGCCAAATTTCTGAATAGCCTTAAATGACCCTGACTTCAGACATTTCCCAAAGCTCCCTTGCTTCTTGTGGCTCTGGAGAAGCCAGGGATTGGCTCCATGTGGCCCGTGCTCCCGACTGACACCATTAGAAAGAAAAGCGCTCTTTAGTTACCTTCCTCTGTTACTTTGACACTGAATTTAACATTCCATACAAGGGGAAAATCAAGATAGCATGGTCTGTCCTGTTCTCACTGGATGACTGCACTATTGCATTCACAGAAATCTGTCCCGGTGCCAGGCGTGGTGGCGCACACTTGTAATCCCAGTACTTGGGAGGCTGAGACCGGAGGATCACAGGTTCATGGTCAGCCTCAGCTACTTAGTGAGGCCCTCCGAACTTAGTGAGACACTGTTTCAAAATAAAGAATAAAAAATAGGGCTGCGGGTATAGCTTGGAGATAGAATGCCCCTGGGTTCAGTCCCCAGTCCTGAAAAAAAAAAAATATTTGTCCCAAAACTGGAAAGCGAACTGAGAGCCGTGTTTCTGGATCTTTTGATTACAGAGGGTGCCTTCCTCCATCACAATAAAGTTCTAATATGTATGTGGACACACAGGAAAAAATGAGTGTAGCTTACCTCTCACCCTAGTTAAATCGCGAGCTTCTGGGCTTCCTTTGCTCATGTACAGTGAAGAAGGTGGGGCCAATGATCTTGAAGTGCATCTCTCGCACTCACATTCTACATGTGTAGCTCTTCCAGGTGACCGTGGTCTCCGCCCTTAATAGAGTCTCGGCGTACTGACATGAGGTCTTTCCGTTCTGCATCTCGGTTTTGCTCTTTGAAATTGGTCAAGTCACAGAACCACTTTCAGTTCATTCAAAGAGAGAGAGGGAGCCAGGCGTGGTGGGGCACGCTTGTAATCCCAGTACTTGGGAGGCTGAGACAGGAGGATCGCAGGTTCAAAGCCAGCCTCAGCAATGTAGTGAGGCTGTCAGCAACTTAGTGAGCCCCTGTTTCCAAACAAAAAAAAAATAAAATAGGGCTGGGGGTGTAGCTTGAAGTAGAATGCCCCTAGATTCAATCCCCAGCATGACAAAAAAAAAAAAGAAGAAAAGAAACCATAACTATGGAATCCTATGGAATTAGGGGGTTGCCCTATATTTTATTATACACAAGGTGGGTTTTACAGATCAAACCCTATGTAAAATACTACAATGAGTAGGTAGGAGATTCCTCTGCCTGGACAAGCTGATTTTCCAAACATCATTGGACTCAAGTGAGTGCCGGTACCACCTAAAGACTGGATAACTTGGGAGGATTATTGTGTTGGAATTTGAATTCTAGTTAGAAATAAGGTAGATTTTTCTCCAAGATGGTATTATGCTACTTATGGGAGGTAGTTGACTTTGGTTCTCAAGAGCCAGAAATGAAATTTACATGCCTTAGATTTCATAAAACTGTTCTGCAGCCAGGTGTGGCAGTGCACGCCTGTAATCCCAGTACTTGGGAGGCTGAGACAGGAGGATCGCAGATTCGAGGACAGCCTCAGCAAGTATTGAGACTCATCAACCTAGTGAGACCCTGTTTCAAAATAGAAATAGGCAGGGTGTGGTGGTGCATACATGTACTCCCAGTACTTGGGAGGCTGAGACAGGAGGATTCCAGGTTTGATGCCAGCCTCAGCAAATAGTAAGACTTTCATCAACTTAGACTGTTTCCAAATAAAAAATAGGGTGGGGGTGTAGCTCAGAGGTAGACTATACCTGGGTTCAATGACCAGTACCATAAAATTTTTAAAAAATATATGAATAGGACTGGGGGTATACCTCAAAAGTAGAATGTCCCTGGGTTCAATTCCCAGTACCAATAAATAAATAGAACTGTTCCTGCTCTATGTGGGACAAGGTGCTATACCCCTGTATTTGCCCTAAGGTTAATTCTAATAACTGCTTTTAAGAATACTTCAGTTTCAGAAGGTTTTTGGTTTTTTTTAATTTGCCTAACAGAAAAGGATAAAGTGTTTAGTTATTACTAAGAACTAAAAGTCTGATATTATTAACAGCTCATTTAGAGTAGATTCATTCATCCCATAAACTTAAAGTAGAGCAATAGCAATGTATATGAAGTGTTACAGCTATAAAGAATTTGAACAACAGAGTGCTCTTTGATCAGTCTTCCTGTGTGAGAAGTATGTGCTTGTTTGAACAAGAGGGCATCGCTGGAGTCTGTACTCAGATATATATAGCATAATAGACTAGTAAAGTTTGATGGTGAGCTGAATCTGGATGCCTTCCTGCTTAAAATTTGATTTTAAGTGTTTAAAGATATAAGGGAAGCTGGGCGTGGCGGTGCACGCCTGTAATTCCAGTACTTGAGAGGTTGAGACGGGAGGATTGCAGGTTCGAGGACAGCCTCAGCAAGTAATGAGACTCTCAGCAACCTAGCGAGACCCTATTTCAAAATAAATAAAATCGGGCTGGGGGTGTAGCTCCAAGGTAGAATGCCTCTGAGTTCAATCCCCAGTACCATAAAAAGATTTTTTTAATTTAAAAAAAGATATAATGGAGTCACTTCTTGGTTACACTAAATCTTGGAGAGCTTTTCTTTGGGATACTTTGTATATGTGCTTTCTTACACTATTCAGGGATGAGGCTATGTGCATTGGCGCATGCCTGCAGTCCCAGTACTTTGGAGGCTGAGACAGGAAGATGGAAAGTTTGAGGTCAGCCTCAACAACTTAGACACTCGGCCACTTAGCAAGACTGTTCCAAAATAAAAAGGGCTGGATACCAGGCGTGATGGCACACACTTGTAATCCCAGTACTTGGGAGGCTTGAGATGGGAGGATCGCAGGTTCAAAGCCAGCCTCAACAACTTAGTGAGACCCTGTTTCAAAATAAAATAGGGGATGTAGCTCAGGGGTAAAATTTCCTGGGTTCAATTCCCAATACCACAAAAAAAGGTGGGGTGGGCTGGGGATATAACTCAGAGGTGGAATCCCCCTGGGTTCAGTTCCCGGTACCAAAAAAATATTCAGGGCTAAAAAGGGGTGGGTACGACAGGGTGGGAGAACTTCAAGCATTCTCAGTGAGATCAGTCTTAATCCTGCCTTTTACTCCTGTTTATCAGTGAGTATTAAGTGCCTTCATCAAACCCGACACGTTTAATTTTTCTCAAGCTGTCATTGGTAGCGTGTTGTCATTGGTAGCGTGTTGTGCCCACAGGCCATCAGACAGGGCGAGGACTCAGAGCTGAGTCAGCAAAAGCTGAGCACGTCCTCTTTGGAGAGCCTGGTTGATCTGAGGGTTACAACCTTCACAATCCATTGGGGGGCTTTTGTTTATTTTTGTTGTGCCTTTTAAAAGAAAATGTGACTTTTTAGAGAAAATCTCAACTTTCTCTTGAGTTCTGTTAAGGTAAAATATATTTTCCTTTCCAAACCACAAAAAAAGAAAACTGAAGTATCTTAGATAATAATCATCCAGGGTAGCAAATAAAAAAACTCCTAAATGACTGGTGTAGAATTTTCCCCAAAGGGAACCTAAAACATTAACAGCTTCCGGTTGGCCGATAAGCAGCCAAGTGGACTGGAAGAGACGGCAGGCCCTGGGTTTCCATGGAGAAGCTGATGACATTCACAGCAAATTAAATAATGTCTAAGGACATTTATTTATTTTTTTAATCTGAAGCATCGATCTGTTTGCCAAAGTATGTTACTCATGGCAACCCATTGGAGCTTCTGCTCTACCAGAAAAACAGGCATCTCTGATTCCCGTGGGAGAACTTTGGAAACAAACAGCTCTCCAGAAGGATGGATGGTTCAAAACGCGAATCTCAACCTGTATTTGCCAATCATTGAGAAAACAATGAGTGATATATCTAAAGAAACTAAGAGGCAGGAAAGATGGAAGAGATCAGTTGATTTAAATCAACAGCAATTTGTGAAATAGCTGTAGAATTTGTGTGTGTGTGTGGTACTGGGGATTGAATCCAGGGGCATTCTACCTCTGAGCTACACCCCCAGCCCTATATTTTTTTTAACCTTTATTTTGAAACAGGGTCTCACTAAGTTGCAGAGGGCCTCACTAAGTAGCTGAGGCTGGCCACGAACCCAGATCCTCCAGTCCCAGCCTCCCAAGTACTGGGATTACAAGTATGCACCATCATGCCCGGCTGAAATAGCTGTAAAAATTTTGAAAATTGAAAGTTGGGCCATCCTCAGCCAGGAACATGTCACTGTGTGCAAATCACTACAAAACACCAGTACTAATTTAGATAGAGGTTACAAATAAATCAGCATTAGGTGAATTGCAAATATTGGGTTGCAAATTATTGGGTTGAGTTGTAGGCATTCTTTCTTTTTTTTTCTTTGCGGTACCAGGGATTGAACCCAGGGGCATTCTACCTCCGAGCTACACCCCCGGCCCTATTTTTTATACTTTATTTTGAAACCAGGTCTCACGAAGTTGCGGAGGGCCTCACTAAGTAGCTGAGGCTGGCCGCGAACCCGGATCCTCCGGTCTCCGCCTCCCAAGTACTAGCAGCGCATCAGTCTCATAATCTGTAGGCATTCTTTCTATTCCAGATATGGTGCTTTCTCTCCCTTTAAGTATCATGGAAGCATTTTGAGTAAAGTTGGGTGGAGGATCTATGAATAATATGGTTTTTGTTTGTCTTCATACATACCCTAGAACTATGTTATCAGCTGAGCACGAGCAGGCTTGACCTTGAGAGAGAAAAGGTAGTTCAAGTCCTAGGTTTAGTAAATTCCAGATAACTATTAATTATAATTCTGTATATGTGTGTGTGTGTGTGTGTGTGTGTGTGTGTGTGTGTGTTTTACTGGGAATTGAACCCAGGAGCATTCTACCTCTGAGCTACACCCCCAGCCCTATTTTATTTTTTATTTTGAAATAGGGTCTAAGTTGAAGAGGACCTCGCATTGTCATTTTTTTTGTTTGTTTGGTTGGTTTGATTTGGTTTTTTGGTACTGGGGATTAAACCCAGGGGCATTCTACCTCCGAGCTACACACCCAGCCCTATTTTATTTTTTTATTTTTGAAACGGTCTCGCTAGGTTGATGAGAGTCTCACTACTTGCTGAGACTGTCCTCAAACCTGTAATCCTCCTGTGTCAGCCTCCAAAGTACTGGGATTACAACTGTGTGCCACCATGCCTGGTAGCATTCTACTTCAGCCCTATTTTATTCATTTATTTTGAAACAGGGTCTCTCTGAGTTGCAAAGAGCCTCACTAAGTTGCCGAGGCTGGCCACGAATCTGCGATCCTGTGTCAGCCTCCCAAGTACTGAGATTACAAGAGTGTGCCACCATGCCCGGTTCTGTCATTATTTCTATGTATACCAAAATGGTAGTAATGTCTATTTGTGTTATTCAGGCACTTTGTTAGCCAGCTTATCACTATAATAAATATCTAAGACAATCAATTTATAAAGAAGAAAGGTTTGGGCTCAGTTGTGGAGGTTCCAGTCCATGATTGGTTAGCCCCATTTCTTTGGGCTTGTGGTGAGGCAGCACATGGTGGCGGGAGCACGTGGCGCAGCAAAACCACTCACCTGGCTGAGGAGGGAAAAAGAGAGAGGAAGAGACCAGGGTCCCTCAGTCCCTTTTAAGGGCATACCTCAGTGACCTCAGACCTCCCACTAGGCCCCAGTTCTTCAAGTTTCACCAATCTCAACAGCACCAAGCTGGGAGCATGCCTTTATCACATGGGCCTTGGAGGGACACTCAAGATCCAAGCATGGCAGGTGCTCATTCATGTGTTCAAGATACAACGAAAGTTGTCTTCACCAAAAGTTGTACTATTTGAGTTTTTCAGTAATGATTTCAGGGTACCAATCTAATAGTGGGATTAGGTTGCTTATCATGTAAATTAGTTTGTGAAATATAAAATATCTTCTCCTTTGGTGCCATAGTCCTGTGCTGAGTACCTGATAAATGGCTGACCAAGAGGTAATAAAATCACGAGCTTGCGGGGTGTAGCATCACACACCTGTGTTCCCAGCTACTCGGAAGGCTGAGGCAGGAGGATCGCAAGTTAAGTCCAGCCTGGGCAATTAGTGAGGCCCTCTCTGAAAATAAAGAATAAAAAGAGCTGGGATTATAGCTCCACAGTAGAGTGCTTGCCTAGCATATGTGAGGTCCTGGGTTCAATCCCCACTATCACACGTACAAAAAAAAGTCACAAGCTAGTGTTCCTGTCCCGCCTCATGGTAATAGTATTATCATTTTTATTTGAGAAAGTTTTAAACTTAGGGGTCTACATACTTACTGAATGATTCAGAATCACTAGTGTGATATTTGAGACCCAAAAGTATATAATAAAGTGTCTAAATGAGTTATTGTCTAGAAAAATATCATTCACCTTTGTTTTCATATTAAATCAGTTCTTTCCAGACATAACCCTCCCCCCCCCCCGAAAGGATTGTCACTCCTATAGGAAGCTCTTTAAGAAAGCTTTATGAAGCCGGGCGTGGTGGCACACGCTTGTAATCCCAGTACTTGGGAGGCGGAGAACGGAGGATCCGGGTTCGCAGCCAGCCTCAGCTACTTAGTGAGGTCCTCCACAACTTCATGAGACCTGGTTTCAAAATAAAGTATAAAAAATAGGGCTGGGGGTGTAGCTCGGAGGTAAACGCCCCCGGGTTCAATCCTCGGTACCGCAAAAAAAAAAAAAAGAAAGCTTTGTGAAAATGGCCAACTATAGTCTTAGCCTGGCATGGTGGTGCACGCCTGTAAGTCCAGTATTTGGGAGACTGAGACAGGCGCATCACAGGTTTGAGGCCACTATCAGCAAGTAGTGAGACTCTCAGCAACCTAGTGAGACCCTGTTTCGAAACAAAAATAAAATTTATTAATAATAATAAAAAGAGCTGGAGGCATAGCTTGGAGGTAGAATGCCCCTGGGTTCAATCTCCAGTACCACAATAAAAATAAATAAATAAAAGATAAGCAGGAAACCATTCCAATAGGCACATTTTAGATTTTTTTTAAAAAAAGGTGTTAGTACATTATAAAATCCCAGAATATACCCAAGTGATCAACTGTAAACTAGAATATTCATATTTAACTCATTTGCTTTTGGGCAAATCTTTTAAGAGCCAAACCAGACATAATTGGTTGAAAATTAATTAGAAATGAAATAACCCAACCAAATGAAACTGGTACAAAGCACATAAAAAGCATACAGAAATGGTAAAAATCACTTTGGGACTCGTGAAAATTACCACCTCCTTCCAAAAAAATCCAAATGAACAAAGGCACTTGACAAGAAATTGCAGAATTTCCTCTGGAGCACACACAATTTCTTTTTCCAATGCTTACGATCAGACTCAGGGACCTGGAGCTAAGCCCACACTCTACCATCAGTTACACCCCCAGTCTCCCCAAAACTTTCTTTGGTGGGGGGGATACTGAGGATTGAAACCAGAGGCATTCTGCCTTCAAGCTACATCCCGAGCCTTTTTTTATTTTTTACTTTGAATCAGCATCTCACTAAGTTGCTGAGGCTGTCCTCAAACCTGCAATCCTCCTGTCTCAACTTCCCAAGTACTGGGATTACAGATGTGTGCCACCACATTGGGTTCCTCCCAAAGCTTTTTTTTTCTTTTTTCTACAGTACTTGGAATTGAACTCAGGGGTGTTTTACCTCTGGGCTATACCTCAGACCTGTTTTATTTTTTATTTTGAAATAGGTTCTCACTAAGCTGCTGAGGGCCTTGCTAAATTGCTGAGACTGGCCTCAAACCTGTGATCCTCCAATCTCAGTCTCCCAAATACTGGGACTATAGGCATACGATACCACACCCAGCTTCTCCCAAAACTTTTTTTTTTTTTTTTTTTTGCGGTGCCAGAGATTGAACCCAGGGGCGTTCTACCTCCGCGCTACACCCCCGGCCCTATTTTTTATACTTTATTTTGAAACCGGGTCTCATGAAGTTGCGGAGGGCCTCACTAAGTCGAGAGAGAGAGAGAGAGAGAGAGAGAGAGAGAGAGAGAGCTGAGGCTGGCCGCGAACCCGGATCCTTTGGTCTCTGCCTCCCAAAGTACTGGGATTACAAGCGTGCGCCACCATGCCCGGCCCAAAACATTTTTTGTTTGTTGTTTATTTTATTATTTAATCATCATCATCATTATTATTATTATTATTTGCGTGTATGTGTGGTACTAGGGACTGAACCCAGAGGCATTCTGCCTCTGAGCTACACTACCAGCCCTATTTTACTTTTTATTTTGAAACAAGGTCTCACTAAATTGTGGCTGGCCTTGCTAAATTGCTGAGGCTGGCCACGAATCCTCCTGTCTCAGTCTCCTAAGTACTAGAATTATAGGCATGTGCCACCATGCCCGGCCCAAAACATTTTTTAAGAAAATAAAATACCAACCTATTCAAAACTAGGGGAAAAAAATTAATGATGAATTTGTTTATTTATTTTGTGGTTCTGGGGATTGAACCCAGGGGCATTCTACCTCCGAGCTACACCCTCAGCCCTATCTTTTATTCTTTATTTTGAATCAGGGTCTCACTAAATTGCGGAGGGCCTCACTAAGTAGCTGAGGCTGGCTGCGAACCTGCGATCCTCCTGTCTCAGCCTCTCAAGTACTGGGATTACCAGCATGTGCCACCACACCCAGCTAATGACAAATTTAATGTTTGACAAATTTGTTTTCAACCTCATCCCTGGAACCCCTTAAGAACGAAGGGACAGTAATGAAAGGAGAATGAGCAAAAGAACATCCCGAAGGTCACACTTTTGACAAGGCCAGTCTCCAAAAATACAAATTGTTTGTCACTAATTTCCTATTAGATGTGGCTGCTCGGATGCCTGGTCATGTCACCTCTGGCATCTGCCCCCGGCCAAGGAAATAACTGTGCTTGGATTTTAGCGGAGGGATTCTGGGCTGAATTGGAAAACCCTGGAGCATATAATGGAGCCCTTGTTAGGATGGGGGTGGACGAGGTAACAGAATTCTTCTTCATCCCCTTCCTGCCAGAATGATCTAGAGCCAACATACCGAGCATGCCCAGCAAAGAGCAAGGACAGGCTGTTTTGTTTTTTTAAACCAGCCACTCTTCTACACCATTCTCGGTTTTTGGCATCTGTATGACCCCAGCATTCCTTCCTGCAGACACAACAGGCAGGTGGCCGGTGGAGTGGGCCTGAGTCACACTCGTCCGCTGCCGTCCTCCGGTTCTCTAGCACAGAAAGAGAGCGGGCCACTTCCCAGAAGGCGTAAGGGGGTTAATCTGATACGGACCAGCTTGTGGCTCCTTTTTCCCAGCTAGGTGAGGGAGCAACGCTTGTCTTTTTATCTTTCTTTCTTTTTTAATTGAGGATGAAACCCAGGGGGATTCTACTACTGAGCTACACCCCCAGCTCTTTTATTTTTTTATTTTGAAGCAGGGTCTCACTAAGTTGCTGAGAGTCTCGCTACATTGCTTAGGCTGCCCTTGAACCTGCAATCCTCCTGTCTCAGCCTCCCAAGTACTGGGATTACAAGTGTGTGCCACCACGCCCAGTAGCATTCTACTTCTGAGCTACACTCCCAGCCCTATTTTATTCATTTATTTTGAAACAGGGTCTCACTGAGTTGTAAACAGCCTCACTAAGTTGCTGAGGCTGGCCTCGAATCTGCGATCCTGTCTCAGCCTCCCAAGTACTGGAATTACAAGTGTGCGCCACCACGCCGGCTTGTATTTTTTTTTTTTTCATTCACATGACTACTAAGACCCAGGAGAAGAGTGAGCAATACTTCCAAGGACAACCTTTCAAAGACCCCAGTCAGCGAGACTAACCTCGTACTCAGGGGACACAGTTGCACAGCCTCTCAGGTGAGAAGACAATCCAAACTGTCAAGTCAGCGTTTTTATTTGTGAGCTATAAGCAAACATGAGCCCTCCCCCCTTCACTGCGATTCTCTCAGCTGTCAGGGACAGGAGCGCTACTGTGGGGACAATGGCGGAGCAGGGGACCACCGCAGGCTGGCACCCAGGGGATGGCATGTCTCTGGCTTCCCCTGCGGCTTCAGGACGGGTCAGATGTGGTGGCGGTTGTAGAGGTAGGAGGGGTACAGCCCGTCGTAATGCCACTGCCGCCACTGCTCCACGGCCTCCCGGCTCCTCTCTTCCTGCTCTGGGGAGGGAAGACAGAGTCCTCGTGAGGATGGAGAGGACGGGGACTGAGGGGAGCCCCTGGGCCAACTTGGCCCTCGCTGCCTGCCCCGAGGTGACGGGAGCCACAAGTGCCTGTGAACCCCGGGGTCACCCAAGACAGAGCTGCAAGGGACCGGAGAAGTGAATCCAAAGGCCTCGTTTCATGGATCAGGTCCACGCAGCCGGCTGCCAACAGAACTGAGACCAGCGTCTGGCGTCAGAGCTCTTTTGCCCGCACAACCAGCAAAGGGGGAGGAGCCTTACGCAGTCACTGGCTCAGAGAGGACAAGAGAGACATTAAAAAGGAACAGCACAGCAGCCAGAAGAGCCACAAGCCATGCCCTGCAAAACTCCGCGGTGGGGTCACTCCTGACTTGGGGCGATGGGATGCTGAGTCGCTCCTCCATATACTGCTCTGTACTTTCTAAGCTTCAAACAACATTCTGCTTTGAAACATAACTGGAGCCAGGGATGGTGGCACCCGCTTGTAATCCCAGTACTTCGGAGGCCGAGACAGGAGAATCGTAGGTTCAAAGCCAGCCTTGGCAACTTAGCGAGGCCCTCCACAACTTAGTGAGACCCTGTTTCCAAATAAGAAATAAAATCGGGCAGGGAGTATAACTTGGAGGTAGAATGCCTCTGGGTTCAATCCTCAGTACCAAAAAAAAAAAAAAAGAAAGAATTGGAAATCCAGGTATGGTGGTGCATGCCTATAATGCCAGTACTTGGGAGGCTGAGACAGCTGGATCGCAGGTTCGAGGACAGCCTCAGCAAGTAGTGAGACTCTCATCAACTTAGTGAGACACTGTTTCAAAATAAAATAGGGCTGGGGGTGTAGCTCACAGGTAGAATACCCCTGGGTTCAATCCCAGCACCACACACACACACACACACACACACACACAAATGGCAAATCTTATGCTATCTATATTTTACCACAATTTTTTTAAAAAGAAAAGCATTCGTGGTGGCACACGCTTGTAATCCCAGTACTTGGGAGGCTGAGACTGGAGGATTATTGCAGGTTCGTGGCCACCCTCAGCTACTTAGTGAGGCCCTCTGCAACTTAGTGAGACCCTGTTTCAAAATAAAGAATATAAAATAGGGCTGGGGGTGTATCTTGGAGGTAGAATATCCCTGGATTCAATCCCCAGTACTGCAAAAAAAGAAAGAAAGAAAAAGAAAAGCATTCATCAAAAAGTGCTGGGAGAATGGAAATCCTGACAGAAAAATGATGTCAAGGAATAAAAACCAAAATGTCTCCTTTGCCTCTGTTTTCTCAAATGCAGACTTCCCCTAAAAGCTTATGAACCTGATTTTGGTTCTTGAGAGACTGGCATCTGTGGGCTTGGGCTGTTGGGACAGCCTGGTGGCTTCAGAGTGTGGAGAAAATGAACGTCCCTGTGATCCTTAGCACCTGTGAGAGCCAGATGCTTGGGCCACGAAGAAGGGCCCTTTTGTTTTTTTAATTAATTAATTAATTTTTTTTGCGGTACTGGGGATTGAACCCAGGGGCATTCTACCTCCGAGCTACACCCCCAGCCCTATTTTATATTCTTTATTTTGAAACAGGGTCTCACTAAGTTGTGGAGGGCCTCACTAAGTAGCTGACACAGGCTGAGAACCCACGATCCTCCTGTCTCAGCCTCCCAAAGACTGGGACTGCAAGCGGCTAGAAGGGCCCTTTTGCACTGTACATGAGGCACTCACTAGGGCTGCTGGGAACCGTCCCTTCCCATGCCAGTGTGGAGTCGGCGTTCCCCTCGGTGCTGAAAACTGCTCTCAGGAACCGGGTACCCACGGCCAGCCTGGAGCTCGCAGCCGGCCAGCTGCAGCTGGGGTTTAGCCCTCAGCCCTTTCAGACACTTCCCAAGCTCAGTGGACCAACTTCTCTTTGAGAGTGTGATTTTGTCATCGAATCATCAAAGTTGATAGGACATTCTTTTTTTTTGCAATACTAGGAATTGAACCCATGGGCATTCTACCTCTGAGCGACACCCCCAGCCCTTTCTTTCTTTTTTTTTTTTTTTGCGGTACCGGGGATTGAACGCAGGGGCGTTCTACCTCCGCACTACGCCCCCGGCCCTATTTTTATACTTTATTTTGAAACCGGGTCTCACGAAGTTGCGGAGGGCCTCACTAAGGAAAGAGAGAGAGAGGGAGACAGGGAGAGAGCGAGAGAGCTGAGGCTGGCCGCGAACCCGGATCCTCCGGTCTCTGCCTCCCAAAGTACTGGGATTACAAGCGTGCACCACCACGCCCGGCCCACCCCCAGCCCTTTCTTTTTTTTTTTTTTTTGCGGTAC